>JAHKKF010532917.1:10370-24928 GCA_019740295.1 Labeo calbasu
ATTTTCCTGTCAAAATAACAGAGGTCCTTCGGAATTCTTCAGCTTTTAAGAACTGCCGGTTTCTCCGGTAGTAGGCGGAACTAATGCGCAAACGGCAATCTCATTGGCTGGCGTTCACCAATGATCGTCCCTGTTTGGATTTCAGCAAATCAGTTCGAGCGAACGCAGACAATGTAAATAATATTCATGAGCCCAGCAGATCATTAATCTTTAGTGCATTTTATATTGTTGTTCATAGTAGAATTCGTAGTAGTTTTATCAGTATTATTTTTTCCCCCCTTTTTTATAGATACACTAAATGACAAACAATATCTTAAGCACCACCACCAGTCCTAAGATCAGTCAACATGACAAATGCATTCGTACGTGGTTATTCTAGTAGTTCTAATTACTAAAGTTTAATGCTAAAATATTATAATATCATATTATACTGCTTGACAGCAAAAGTGTACTTTCAGATATTTAAAAAAAAAAAAAAACTAGCAACAACAACAAAAAATGTACTAGCCAATGGCTATTCTGTTGCCAAGGTGTCCATAGAAGGTTGATAATATTTACAATATATTTTTTTAATTTGATAGGTGTCTCTCACATCAACATTATAATACATTATAGTAGATTAGTGTACAATGTTTTATAATAATAATTTATTCTATTTAGTGTCCATTTCATTCATTTAACATACTTATTATTGGGGACATCCAAGTTACTTGACATATTTGAACATTTTTCGAAAAAAAAAAGTAACACAGTAGTTACTTTCCCTAGTAATTAGTTACTTTTATAATCATGTAACTCAGTTACTAACTCAGCTACTATTTGTGAGAAGTAACTAGTAACTCTAACTAATTACTCTTTTACAATAACATGCCCAACACTGGCGGTGAATGGGTGCCGTCAGAATGAGAGTCCAAACAGCTGATAAAAGCACCACAAAAAATCCACAAGTACTCCACACAACTTCTCGTAAAACAATTTTTTTAAAAACTTTTTTTTTAACATTTGTTCCATGATCTAAAATATGAGTCATCTATAAAATCGCTTTCTCCAGTGAAAAAGTCATCTTGTCTCAATCAGGAGAGAAATATGAACAGATCAAGCATTGTTTAGAAGCCAAAACAGTTTAAAACAAATGTGTCTGTGGACTTTGATGTGAAGGATAGCAGGGGTGGACTTAGATAAATTTTAATCACATCAATATTTTTCTTTTAATGTATTGTTTTATTATATATTATTTTAGATGAAGCACAGTTATTTCAGGCAATACAAGACATTACACTGCAGGTGTAGACGCAGATGGTTTAAATATTGGATAGATGAAATCTGATTTTTAAATCAGTGGGAAATAAACACAAGTAATGGTTATAGATAGATTTGATAATACGGTTTTGGGAAAATATGATGTGTCATACATGCTCAAAGCAGTCAGGACCACCAGCCAATTATAGTTCTCCACTGGGCACTTAACTGCTTAGTGGGCCAAACTATTATTTCCCAGACAGAGAACAGTGCTCCCAACTTAAATATACATGGCTTTCAAATTGAATTTGGAGACGGACTAAATTAAATCCTTTAATCTACCTGTTTTTTTTTTTTTTTTCATTCAATATTCAATTTCAGACCGCTTCTGTTCCAAATGACTGTCAAAATGATGTCTCTCATTTCAGAAAGATCAGAAATTGATACATTAGAATCACGAAGCTGCTCTGATCTACATCTATTTGGCTAAATTTAGGGGTAATGACAATTAGTAGACGTAATGCATCCTGGAATGGATCTATAAATCAGAAAACATCTGGTTTATGCACTCTGGTTCTGTTGCACCCCTCTGAGGCAAATAGTAAGTAAATTCAATATAAAATTGATTAGCACTGAGTTTTAAAATTGAGTTTATGTAACTAGGAGCAGAAGGACTGGCTCCTAAATAAAAGAAATCAAGAAAGACAGTAGTATAAAATAAACATGGTAGAGAACAACAAGCACAGCAGCTTGTTTCAAAAAATAAATCTGTCACTTAAATAAAATGCAGGTGCATCTCAATAAATTAGAATGTCGTGGAAAAGTTCATTTATTTCAGTAATTCAACTCAAATTGTGAAACTTGTGTATTACATAAATTCAATACACACAGACTGAAGTGGTTTAAGTCTTTGGTTCTTTTAATTGTGATGATTTTGGTTCATATTTAACAAAAACCCACCAATTCACTTAACAAATTAGAATACTTCATAAGACCAATAAAAAATGTTGGCCTTCTGGAAAGTATGTTCATTTATTGTATATGTACTCAATACTTGGTAGGGGCTCTTTTTGCTTTAATTACTACCTCAATTTGGCGTGCCATGGAGGTGATCAGTCTGTGGCACTGCTGAGGTGGTATGGAAGCACAGGTTTCTTTGACAGTGGCATTCAGCTCATTTTCAGCACATTTTTTCGTCTCTTGTTTCTCATTTTCCTCTTGACAATACCCCATATATTCTCTACGGGGTTCAGATCTGGTGAGTTTGCTGGCCAGTCAAGCACACCAGCACCATGGTCATTTGAACCACTTTTGGTGCTTTTGGCAGTGTGGGCAGGTGCCAAATCCTGCTGAAAAATGAAATCAGCATCTTTAAAAAGCTGGTCAGCAGAAGGAAGCATGAAGTGCTCTAAAATTTCTTGGTAAATGGGTGCAGTGACTTTGGTTTTCAAAAACACAGTGGACCAACACCAGAAGACATTGCACCCGAAATCAACACAGACTGTGGAAACTTAACACTGGACTTCAAGCAACTTGGGCTATGAGCTTCTCCACCCTTCCTCCAGACTCTAGGACCTTGGTTTCCAAATGAAATATAAAACTTGCTCTCATCTTCTCCTTAGACCAGGTAAGACGCCTCTGACGTTGTCTGTGGTTCAGGATTGGCTTAACAAGAGGAATATGACAACTGTAGCCAAATTCCTTGACACGTCTGTGTGTGGTGGCTCTTGACCCCTTGACCCCAGCCTCAGTCCATTCCCTGTGAAGTTCACCCAAATTCTTGAATCGATTTTGCTTGACAAGTCTCACAAGGCTGTGGTTCTCTTGGTTGGTTGTGCATCATTTTCTTCCACACTTTTTCCTTCCACTCAACTTTCTGTTAACATGCTTGGATGCAGCACTCTGCGAACAGCCAACTTCTTTGGCAAAGAATGTTTGTGGCTTACCCTCCTTGTGAAGGGTGTCAATGATTGTCTTCTGGACAACTGTCAGAACAGCAGTCTTCCCCATGATTGTGTAGCCTAGTGAACCAAACTGAGAGACCATTTTGAAGGCTCAGGAAACCTTTGCAGGTGTTTTGAGTTGATTAGCTGATTGGCATGTCACCATATTCTAATTTGTTAAGATAGTGAATTGGTGGGTTTTTGTTAAATGTGAGCCAGAATCATCACAATTAAAAGAACCAAAGACTTAAACTACTTCAGTCTGTGTGCACTGAATTTATTTAATACACAAGTTTCACAATTTGAGTTGAATTACTGAAATAAATGGATTTTTCCACAACATTCTAATTTACTGAGATGCACCTGTATATTCATTTGTTCTAAAGTCTAAAAATATTTAGCCTGCAAAATATCAGTTTTAAATCTTATTTATTTATTTTTGTCTTGGTTTTTTAAATAAAATACCTTAAAGCAACCGCTTTAGCTTGCACGTTTAAGCATGATTTACAGTTGAGGTCAAAAGTTTGCATCCCCCTTTCAGAATCATTAAAAAAAAAGGGATCATACAAAATGCGTTATTTATTTATTTATAACTGACCTGAATACCATATTTCACATAAAAGATGTTCACATATAGTCCACAAGAGAAAATAATAGTTGAATTTATAAAAAATTACCCCGTTTAAAATTTTGCATCCCCTTGATTCTTAATACTGTGTTGTTACCTGAATGATCCACAGCTTTGTTTTTTTGTTTAGTGATAGTTGTTCATGAGTCCCTTGTTTGTCATGAAACAGTTAAACGTCCTGCTGTTCTTCAGAAAAATCCTTTCAGGTCCCTCAAATTCTTTAGTTTTTCAGCATTTTTGTTTAACTGAAACCTTTCCAACAATGTTTGTGTGATTTTGAGATCCATCTTTTTACACTGAGGACAACTAAGGGACTCATAAGCAACTATTACAGAAGGTTCAAACGCTCACTGATGCTCCAGAAGGAAAAACAATGCATGTTTTTCATTTTTATAAATTCAACTATTATTTGCTCATGTGCACTATATGTAAACATCTTTTATGTGAAATTTGCTCTCTAGAGATAACTAGAGGTCCACAATTGTGGAAAACATTGAATCTCACATCAAAAAAAGGCAGTGTTTATTGCCGCTCATTGAACGCTGAGTATAGTTGAAACTTTTACCCATTGTTATTGCTTCATTTCCGCAGTCTTTGTCAGTCTGCTGAAAAAATAAAACACTCACCTTTCATCTGTTAGTCCTACAGATGATTTGTTCCAGTTTACAGTCAAACTTTTAAGTGCACGTTGGAAAAAAATGTCCCCTGTGTTCCAATTCATCAGACAGGCGTCCTGTTTTTGACCTGCATTAACTGTGTTGAAAGAATGTAGTTTATATAATATAGTTTCATTTGTTTAGTTCTCTGCGCTGAGAGAATTACAGTATTTAATGGCATTCATGTGTATTTCTCATCCAAATCTAAATCACATTGGCAAGTTTACAAAATGAATAAACAGTATACTTCTGAAACTGCCAACACATGAGGAGAAGGAAAAACATGATTCTGTCCTATTCCCATCCTTCATATAGGCCCAGCCAGCTAGGTAATCAAAAGAAATCATTATTTTAATGGACGTTCATTTGTTTTTCTTTTTTTTTTTTCTCTCTGTATAAAGTGTATAATGTATGTGTGTGCAGATAGATGTGGCATGTTCATAATTGTGTTTGGCAGTAAATGCCACTACAGAGGTACTTCAAATGTCTTTAAAAAAAAAAAAAACAAGATTTAGAAGTGAATTAAGTTGTTGACACTCACACAATATCATTCAATGGTTTGTGGTTTGTAAGGTTTGTATCTTCTGCTTACCAAGGCTGCATTTATTTGATCAAAACTACAGGAAAAAAGCAGTAATATTGTAAAATAGTTTTACTATTTAAAATAACTGTTTTCAATTTGAATACCTTTTAAAAAGTAATTTATTCCTGTGAGGACAAAGCTGAATTTTCAGCATCATCCCTCCAGTCTTCAGTGTCACATGATCCTTCAGAAATCATTCTAATATGCTGATTTGCTGCTCAAGAAACACTTATTATTATCAGTGTTGAAAACAGTTGTGCGCTGTAGTATATTTGCAAAAACCATGATTATTTTTTCAGGAATCTTTAATGAATAAGAAGTTTAAAAGAACAGTTGTTCAAAAGAACACTTGTTTGGAAATAGAATATTTTGCAATGTCTTTACTGTCCATTTAAGTCATTTTAATGCATCTTTGCGGAATAAAAATTTTAACTTCCAAAAAAAGTCATGACTAAAAAAAAAAAAAATCCGTAAAATTCACTGTCATTCACACAAATACTAAACACCATTATGGAAACACATGTGGTACTGAAATAATGCAATAACAATTAATTTAACAACATAAGATGTAACATACAACCCTAATGAACATAACTGGTAAGAAAAAAAAACTAAAAAACAGTTATTTCAATGAAAAAACATTAAATGTTTCACTGTAAATTATATGTTCTTTTTCACTTTCAAAAGTTGTATTTTACAGTAAAATTACTTGAAATGTCCATTACAGTTTTTTTTACTGTATATAGTAGAGGAACTTACCATTAAAGAACTTCCAGAACAATAATTTACAAATAATTTACTCACCCCCTTTTCATTCAAGATGTCTTTCTGTCTTCAGGTGTAAAGAAATTATGTTTTTTGAGGAAAACATTTCAGGACTTTTCTGCATATAATGGACATAATTGGTGCCCCGATTTTGAACTTCCAAAATGCAGTTTAAATGCGGCTTCAAACGAACGATTCGAGCCGAGGAAGAAGGGTCTTATCTAGCGAAACGATCTGTCATTGTTTTTGTGTAGCACGGTCTCTGGGATGTGCGTCCACGGGTTGTTCTTGAATGAATCGGGAAGAACGAGTCGTCTCGGGGAGAGATTTGTTCAGTCGCGCATGCACAACATCCTATTAGGTTCTGTACGGGAATTAGTTCACCTGTTTTGAGTCTGGGTTTTTCGAGTCATTTGTTCATCTTATGGTGCTGTCACGTGATGCTGCTTTTTGCGAAAATGAACGAAATCACTTGAAAAAAGGTTTGTTCATTTTGCTTAATGAGACTCAAAGGTCCGAGTCGGTAAAATGATCCAGACTTCCCATCACTACTACGAATAACATCTTCGAATCACCACAAGTTCACTGTCTGTGTACTCCGGCTCAAAAAGATAGAGTATGTTGAAAAACTCCATGTTATTTTTTCCTACAACTTCAGAATCGTCCGACATCGTTGTACCTTTTTGAATGTAAACAGCGTTTAACTTACTTGTACTTCATTAGTCTTTGTGCGTTCGCTTTGTAAACACTGGGTCTGTGGTTCCGCCTACGTTCTGCGCGACCTTTCGCCGTGATTCAAGTTTGTGAACGCGCATCCCAGAGCCTGTGCTACACAAGCTTTTGTGCTTAAAAAGTATACAAATTTTTATTTTCCGAAAAAAAAAAACAACTGATCATTTCGCTACATAAGACCCTTCCTCCTCGGCTTGGGTTTAGAGCCCTTTGAAGCTAACTGCATTTTGGAAGTTCAAAATCATAGAAAGATAAGAACATCTTGGATGACAAGGGGGTGAGTAAATTATTTGTGAATTGTTGTTCTGGAAGTGGAATTCTGCTTTAATCATTTAATAGGTTGTTACTTTAGCATTTTTTTCCTTTACTGTTAAAATCACAATAATTTTTTACGGTTTGAACAGCTCTGCTGATCTGTTGATAGTGAAATCTATGTCAGGAATAATATTACAGTACATCCTCAAGACACTTTATTCTCATATTTCATCCAGTCTGTTTTTTGTTTTTTTTCTTCATATGGGTCCTGTGTTCAGTCCAAGCTGTGAGGGTGGAAGAATCAGACACAAGCTGGGAAACTGCATGGTGAGTTCTTAGGAGCAACTGGAATTTAAATTATGTCAGGGAGACCCAGGGTCCTATAAATAATGTTAAAGTAAATATCCAAGTGAAACAAAGTGATTGACGTGGGATTGTAAGTTTGAACACATTTAATTTCAGGGTGGTGTAACATCTGACTAACATCTGAATAAGCGATACATCCCTTCAGTGTGGTTTTGTTGCAAAGACAGCTACTTCATATCTTTTGACAGTTAATGATGGATAAACTTTAGGTCTGAGAATCTCTTGTGATGTTTTTATAACTGCTTTTTACCCTTGTGAATTTGAAGAAAAACATACTGTGGATTTCAAAGCTTTAGTTTGTTTTACAGCTTTCTCTTCATTCATTCATATCTCGTATTAAACTGAATGGCTGAGTGAAAATCTGGTATGGTCATAAAAAGTCCCTTTTCTCCGAAACTCTCGTACATTATCAGACATCAGGGCACAGATGTGAACTAGATTACCCCACGCTCCCCCCTAATATTCTTCTCCTGCTCTCTCTCTCTCTTTCTCCCTCACTCTCCAGACCACAAAAGAAAGAAATCATTGAGTTTCTCCCTTTTTATGAATACTCCCTCCCCTTTCAGTAGTCTCCAAATAGGGGCACAGACTTTGAGGTTCTCAAACTTTGTGGGAAGAAGTGAGGCAGGCTGATCATGTGTGCTCCACTTCTCTACCTCTGAATGGCAAAGCTCTGAACATTTTGACCAGACACATGGCTTAACGTTGTGACATGGCAGAAGATTCTGGTGAGTTCTGTCAGCTTTCGCCTTCTGCTGTTTCTACCTTGAAGAACAAGACCTCGTCTTGATTAACATGGCAGAGCTAGTTTATACATTTTTTTTCTGCATTCAAGGTCTAAAAATTAGAGTGACCACTGATTTGAGTGCATGACTAATTGTTTTAATGTCAAATCTTTGACATTTTTACATTTCATAAATATGCAGTGATAGTGTGACATACATCACACTCAAACTTTAAACAACTATTTTTTTTTTTTTTTTGCTGCGCGAGGAATTTTCTTTAATGTAAGTAAGACTACTTTAAACCCAAACCTGGAAAAGCGACTGTATTTTCCATTCAAAAAGACTTGTGGCCTGTTTGTGCAGTCTTTCAATACTACAAATGTGTTCATCTGCTCTGACGGATGAGTTTCAGCACAAGAACATGACAACTTCCAGACACTTGGCATTATTTCTGAAAGCTAATCATGACTTTTTATTTCGAAACGGCATCAGATTTTGTTATCATTAAAAAGATACTGCATTTCCTCAGCTTTGAACTGGTTTGGCATATATTTTTAGGAATGACACAATGCTATTAAAAAAGGTGCCTGGAGGAAACATAAAGGTCAAAACCGCTGTTTAAATGGGCTTTTATGGATCCAATAGTATCATTTAAATGTCTAAAAGGTTTAATTGTTTTCTCCGTTGTAAAACATTACAAGCTACGGATTGGCAGTGCGCGCAGTTGCATGGGATAAAAAGAGTGGCTAATCAAATCAAGATGATTGTGTCATTGTTCATTTACATTGTTAATCAGTAAATCTAAAAATCATTTCTCCATATGATGGCCATTTGCTCTGCTCGGTTAAGGAACATTATAACAGGAAGAGTATTTCTTATTCTCATCTCAATACGTTTCACGCTTTCAAACTTAAGTTTAAAAAAAACTCGCAAAAACATTTCAGTATTTAATTTTCACAATAATAAAAGAGATTCATTTTCTCAAGTGCGTCAGGAGTAAATGAGAAATAAATCGTTGCTTTCATCATTGCATGCACAGCAGAGCAGAAGTTCATTACAGGCTGTGTCGGTCGGCTGAGTTACAGATATTATCCTTCCTCCATGAAGCACAAATGTCAATCAGCAAGCATGAACAACAAATTACTGCTGTAGAGAAGCAAAGATGTTCTTGATGGCGTTTCTTTAAATTGTTTTTACTAAAAGAGCTTGATAGTGATTGATAGTGTCTTTGTTTTTTGATTCAAACATAAAAATACAAACCGATTTGACAACTGCTTACTTTAAAGATGACTGCAAGGAACCCACAGATTTGATATTCTACGCCAATGCTAAAAATAAAAATACATGAGCATAAAATTGAAATTTCATGCTGCCCAGAACAAGCACAAGAAAGTTTTTTTAGGCAAAGCGTACTGAACTACCGCAGAATCCAAAAGTGCTCACACTGTGGAAAAGAGACTGTTCCCTCGAAGACAGATATCGCATTTCACACATTTCCAGATGTTGAGAGGAGTGTTGGGATGCCCTGGAGTAAGACAGGACACTGAAATAGATTGTGTGAGTTGTCAGTTCAGTCACATCTGAAGAAGTGAGAGATGAGGTAATGAGAGACCAGGAGATAGAAAAAAAACTTTTATTTATCTAGCATTTTTTACTTGTTTTGCAGCAAAAATACCTCAATAACCTTAAAGCAACCTAAGATGCAAAATTGTGTAAGATAATAAAGCTAGTTTTCTGACTCTCAAATATATTATTTTAAGTCAATTTTTCTTTTTATTGCTGTTTTTATTTTATTATTCAACATTAAAAGGAAACTAGTTTATAAAACCATCTGAAATACTCATGATCATCCAAGACTTTTTGATGCCGAGGGCAGTATGTAGAAATTGTAAAAAGGAAAGAGTCTTAAGTCCTTGTTATTATCTAAGACAGGGCTCACACTTTTTCTCTGAAAGAGTGTAAAAAGAGAGAGCGAGAGAGGGGTGGAGGGCACTCATCCTTGTACATGGAAGACTAAACAAACAGCCTCCCTTTCCAGAATGGGTCATGTGCTGTACCTCAGGGCCCTCACATAAATGAATGTGCTCGCTACACACAGCAGCAGGAAGCCCCCCTCCACATGCTCCGGAAACCCCTGTAAAAGTCTACTGCTTCATTTAGCTTTCACAGTACAGTTGGCAGACAGTTGTTTCACAAATACAGCAACTTCTTTCATTCTCTGACTTCTCAGGATCTTTCATGTTTTAAGTTTCGGGAAATTATGGGAAGGTATGTGTATTTTTCTTGACTAGTTTGTAGTCCATTTGGTATCTATATAATATAATATAATATAATATAAATACTTTAATGCCATAAATTACAAAAATCTATTTTAAGTAAGTGCTGTTCTTTAGCTTTTTTTAAAAGGAACCCTAGGTATTAAGACTTGTATGGCTTAATATAATGTAAAGGATGTCTTTTACTGAAAAATGTAGTAGAAAACCAATGAAAGATTTGCGTTATTTAAAAAATCCACATCATTTTATACATATCTTGAACTATGGGAGTGCCATTATTTTTGATGACGTGAAATGGTTGCACACTGTGAGCTACTGGTGCTACCTGTTGCTATTTTTACTGCAACACAACTTGGAAAATAAAATACTGACACAATGATCACAGCTACTGAAAGAGTTTATAGGTGGCGATGGATATAAGTGCTTAAACTAAATGCTTGTACCATCGATTTTTCCCCCGGACATCGAGTGAAATCCACACTGAAAAACTCCTTCAGTGGCTGCGGCGTCATGACAAGCGCTGGCACGTTTACATCCTAGATGGCATCTGGTGTTTCTTGTCTCTGCTGTCTGTAAGCTCTTTCAGTAGCTGTGGTCTACTAAAAGCCTCAAAGGCATCAGGGCTAAAGTGGTGAACAAAGACGTGGGTCTTTAGGACGTTTTATTCGTCCACAGGCATCTTCGCGTTCATTTCTCTTCTTCTTATCGCTAGGAAAGCACTGAAGGCTTACACTGCTTCTCTTGCTGCTCTTCGACTGAAAATTACAACCAAAAGCCGCACAATGTGGCATCATATCAGTATTTTATTTTCCAAGTTATGTTGTGGTAAAAATAGCAACAGGTATAGCGCCAGTAGCTCAAAGAGTGGAACCTTTTTCATGTCATCGCATGTCCAAAATATGTATAAAACAATGTGGATTTTTTAAAATAACGTAAATCTTTCATTTATTTTCTGCTACGTATTTTAGTAGGAGACAAGTCTTAATACCCAGCATAGGCATAATTTACGGGTGGGACATGTCCCCACCACTTTTTGCCAGGGTCGATATTGTCCCCACCACTTTTTTTAACCATCTTGCGGCACGGACGTACTAATGCTGATAAAACATTAGTTTCTGTTAAATAAGATGCGATCTGTTGTTTCTGAAATCATGCTGTATGTTCATTACGATGTTATAAGTGATGGAACAATCTCAATGCGGCTCGTGCTCTGTGTTCACCCGTGAGCGCTTCAATCTACTGTTTAATGATATTGCGGAGACTATCTATTCATTCTGGTTAAAAAACAAAACAAAATACACACAAACTCTTGATATAGGATTACTGATTAACATATTTGATTTTAATAAGGGGAAAAAAATTATACGAGGGCAGATTAGAACCCAAAACCTCTAACGAAACTTCTACCACTAGACTGTCTGGGAATACAAATAATTCATGCGTATCTATGTATTTATTCACCGACATGAATTATCTCATATCTCGTGGATAAGAATAATTATTATAGTACATGTAAGAATAAAACTATCACGTAAAAAATTAGTTCTTTGTCAGTACATTAACTGCATCCAAAAACACATGCTCCTGTCCCACCCACTTTTTAAAACAAAGTTACCCCACTGATACCCGGGGTTCCCGTTAAAGTCTGAATTCAACAAAAAATTATCATAGTTCCACAAAAACGTTAAGCAGCACAAACATTTTCTACGGAAATTTGTTTCTGCCATGGAAATAAATAAATAATTAAATACAGCAATTCTGACCCTTATTCCTCACAATTCAGTTTATATCTGTTAATTCAGACTTTTTTCTGGTAATTCTAAGAATTTTTCTGAGAAGAAAAGTCTCAGCTGTGATGTATATATTCACACTTCTGAAAAGAAAAGTCCAAATTGTGAGATATAAACTAGCAATTGTAAGGCCTTTTATTGCAAGAACGTTTTATTGAATGGTTTAAGCAAAATAGAATTGCAAGATGTTAAGTACATGTAGAAAGACTTTCAAAAAGATTTTAAAAATCTTACTGACTTTTTTGGAATATTCAGTATTTTTGAACAATACTGAATAGTTTCCATTGAGGAAAAGTTTTGGTCTGTTCTCATAGAAAAACATTACTTGAGCGTCTGTTTATTTCTTCACAGATGAGGTCAGAGCTTTGCAACAGTGGTGATTGTGTGGAAGAGCTCTGTCCAGCTTTGCGTGGCTCAAGAGGGACCTTACATTTGTCATCGCTTGAGTTCTCATCCATCACTCCGTCAAGTCCCGGGTCATAGAGGTTTAATCCCTCTTCTGGGTCATGATGAGGCTTCACTCTACTCTGGGCACTTGGCTGTTTACACTCCTAGTGATGCCAGTCTACTGCCAGAGTGGTGATGATGGAGAGTGGGGATCAGGTGACGTCTCTGGGACTGCGGTCACTGGCAATTCCTCCACTTCGGTCTTGCATGCAGTCGGGGATGAGCCAGACAGGACCAGGCCGGTTTTTCACAGCCTGCCAGAGACAGAAGGCGGGGACTGTTATGTCAACTTCCACACCAGCCAAGTCATGTCAAGGCGGTTACGAGCTTTCAGAGAGGAAGTTGCTTATCTAAAGGCCCTTCAGCATGGGAACCAGGCAGTGATGGAGAATCTGGTCCAGTTTGTAGGAGCAGAAATGGGAGATCAGCGCTACGAGGAGGTGATCCAAGAGAACATTGTTGGAATCAGGGAGGATCACGTGAGCTGTGAGAGCGTGGTCACAAAAGCAGCGGAGGAGTTGGAGAGTCAGCTGGAGGGAGACGCTCAAGCCACTTTGGCTGGAATTCGGAAGTGAGATGAGTTGAATCTTAATCTTAAAACAATCATATGCTTTTGTCTTGAAGGCACAACAAAAGGTTTTTAACAATTTAAGATGCTCTAAGGCTACAAACCTGAATAATAAAGAGGAGAAAGAAAAATCTAATACATATGCAAAACATCTAGTGTCAAAATTGTACAATTTGCTGTTCACAGATGGTGATGAAAGATCAGAGTGCATTTATTTATTATGTTTTAGGGATTATTTTTATATTTTTGTGGATGCAACAGTATTAAAATGGTTGGTATGTAAATCTCTATACTAATTTTTCTAAATATATAGGTAAGTTGTGCATCCATTATTTAAAACAATATTCAAAAATACAAAATATACATATTTAAAACCATATTCAAATTCAGTGTAATATTAAGAAATATTATTTCAATTTAAAACAACTGTTTTCTATTTTAATGTATTTTAAAATGTTTTTTTTTTTTGTCCTGTGAAGCAAAGCTAAACTTTCAGCACTATTACTCCAGTCTTGAGTGTCACATGATCCTTCAGAAATCATTTTAATATGATGATTTGCTGCTCAAGAAACATTTCTTCTTATTATCAATGTTGAAACACTGTTGCCGCGGGTTGTTTTTCATTCCTGCGGGTTAAAGCGACCCCAATAACGTAATATTTAGCCCATTTAATTCTAATTTAACCAGGGGAACCCCATTAAAGAATGTGTATTTTACCCCCCGGAATGCGATTTTAAAAAGGGGACCCCCACAAACCTGATTGGGATACTTTTGCGCTAGTTTTGAGTAGCAACTGGACAGGTTTTGTTGTGAAAACCTGGCAACCCTGGTTGTGCTCCTTAATATTTTTGTAGAAACAGTATTTTTCAGGATAAATAGTTAATACTAAATAAAGACATTTATGTGAAATAGAAAATTGTAATTTCTTTAGTATAACTTTTGGTCAATTTAATTTCTGATTATTAATTGAAATATACTATTATTTAAAATATGATTAGTTATAAATATATTTAATAATATTACTATTTGTGTAATAGTTATTAATTTATTATAAGTTAATTTATTGACTTTAATATTTGGTCAATTTTATTTGCTTAATATATTATTAAATAAAATAGTGTTAACTATTAATATATTTTATAATATTATTATTTGTATAATTTATATATATAGGGTACAACGGGGTTAAAGGCACACCCTAAGAAAAAATTTGCTTTTCACTGCACCCAAAGTGTTTTGGTTGCAGAAAATATATATATGTTTGTATTGAACATTTATGGAGCGACAGATTTTGTGTAAAAATAATTCATACAAGTCGTTTATTTGGTTTAAAAATCATATAAATGTATGAGGTGGCTTTTTTTTCTGCTTATTTTGATAAATCAAAGAATTAATTTCTGTTCAATAAATATGCTGTCATTAAAATATGTTAATATAAAACATATATTTTAAAATACAGAAACAAAATCATTTTAAAATGTAAATATTATGAAAGCACTGAAGGAGATCCCATAATAGTTTAATATAGATTTACAGTAGTAACAACAATTGATATTTCAAGTTGTCACTTAGTATAACTTAACAT
>JAHKKF010532920.1:0-17205 GCA_019740295.1 Labeo calbasu
ATGCATTCATACATGGTTATTCTAATTACTAAAGTTCTAATGGCTAAAGCTGAATGCTAATTATAATTATAATATTATATCAGATATTTAATATTAGTTTGGTGAGTAAACTAAAAACATAATTAATTTCATTAAAATTTCATTCATTTAACATATTTAATATTGGGGTCATCCAAGTTATTTAATATATTTAATTATTTTTTATTTATTTATTTTTTTTAAGCAACACAGTAGTTACTATCCCTGGTAATTAGTTACTTTTATAATGATGTAACTCTGTTACTAACTCAGTTACTATTTGTGAGAAGTAACTATAACTAATTACTTTTCAAAGTAACATTCCCAACACTGCCCACAACAACATTAAAATAGTGTAGATTAGTGTACAATGTTTTGTATTTATTTTATAGTTATATTAAATTAGATTTTTTTTTTAAGTAACGCAATAGTTACTTTGCCTGGTAATTAGTTACTTTTATAATGATGTAACTCAGTTACTAACTCAGTTACTATTTGTGAGAAGTAACTAGTAACTATAACTAATTACTTTTTTAAAGGTACGTGCCCAACACTGGTTAACATAAATGCAGCTCACCTCTTTGTGACCTTCCAGCGTCCAAGAACTGACCTGTCACAGGCAGGGTTACCTGCAGCCGGGCCTTTCCTCAGTGGAGCAGCTGAGTGTCTTGAGAACGTTGGGAAAGTACCTGTTTCCCGCAGGAAAGAAAGGCACTACGGAGATCACAACCCACCCAGAGGGGGGGTATAAAAGTGAAAATCATTAGATATGGGACCTGAAGTGGGTCTCACGCTAGGGGAGACAACCAAATTCAGATCTTAGAGACAAACCTGTCTTCAGGGGAAACACCACACCATACAGAGTTATAGGTGGAATTACACACATGGGGCCACATAAGGAGCCACTACAGATGGGGCACAAATCCAACCAGGAGTTAGTAAAGTAACCATACCTTGTGTTGGGTTTTTGCAGCGAGTTCCTCCGCCGAACTCTGCCATGTCCAGAAGTGCCAAGTGATGGAGAATGTGTCCAGGGTTCCAGCCATGAGCTTGCGTTTCACACTCTAGCCGACACTGGTTCCATGCACAAACTGGCAAGTGTATTAGGTGTAGCCCGTCCTGCAGCTCTGTAGATGTCTGTTAACGAGGCCCCATTTGCAGGGGCAGCGATGCCCCTGGTCGACTGGGTTCTCATTCCCAGTGGCAGGGCAATCCTCTGGCCTGTAGGCCGTATGGATTGTATCTACAAGCCAGTGGGATCTACAACCCTTCTGCTGTGCTCCATAACAGACAAAGAGCTGACCTGAACATCTGCAGTGCTGAGAATGTTCCAAGTAAATGCGTGGGACATGGACTGGGCATAATAGGGTCAGGTTGGGGTCATCTTCCTGGTAAGGAATTGCTTGCAGGGTCACCAGTCATTCCAGGCACAAATGTTGACGGAGAGGGCTTGGAGGTTTCCCGCTCTTAACAGAGGTGAGCGCAATCGGGGAGGCCGTCTTCACGGAGAGGGCACAGAATCAACCGATTGAGGGGCTCAGCGGATCTTACTGTAGGCCCAAAGGACCAAAGACAGATCAAGAGGGGATGTGGTGCTACCAGGGGGGGTTCACCTTCCGGACACCTCTTAACAAATCGTGCCCCACCGATCTGCCTTCTACCAGGTCATAGTGGCTGAACACGGACCTTGATGTAGAAGCAGAAAAGTGCCTAACCAGGCCTCCTTGGAGGAGGGATAGCACAGATTTGATGCTGCAACTCCATGGGTTCTACCCTTAGGAAGAACACCTGCACCATTCCCAGGATATGCCATTGCCTGTGGAGGGGACTCAGTCCTGTATTGGGACCACTGTGGGTAGAGGATTTCTGGAAGCTTCCTGGTCGCGTCCAGGGACCATAGAAGGAAGTTCCAGAAATCTAGGCACGGGTGCCAGATTGTGCCCTTCCCCTGAGGAAGGCGGTTCCTTCTCAGGGGGGTGTGTCAGGAAGGAAACAGAGAACCAAGTTCCGTTGGGCCGAGCAGGGCTACCAAGAGAATCTGTTTTGAGTCTTTCCCGACATTGCTCCGTGTCTGTGCAATAAGGCTTACAGGGGAATAACCCGTACGGTCAGCTGAGTGTCAATGGATCGGAACTGAGGGAGTCCTCAGTCAGGCTGTATTACCACTGGCAATGAGTGGATTCTGGTGAGGCAACAGATCTATCTGTGCCTGGCCGAATCGACTCCAAAAACAGCTGGACCGTCTAAGGGTGGAGCCTCCACTCACCTCAGAGCGAACCTGTCGCCCGGAAAGTGAGTGGCGCACAGAAGCCTGAGTCTGTGCTGGCTCTAGGGCAAGAGATGGCAGGTGAGTTGTGATATGCGAAAGTAGCGTACACCATCCTGGTGGTCAGTGTATACCACAGTCGCTGTGTTGTCAGCGCCAGCCAACACACGCTTGCCCCAACAGAGACCGAAACCCCTTCATGGCCCAAAGCATTGTCAACAACTCCAGGCAATTGAATGCCTAAGCAGCCGAGGGCCCAACCGAACCCCGAGGCTGCATACCCATTGCACATGGCACCCCAGCTTGACTTGGAAGCAACTGTTGAGACACAGTGCATCTGGACACTTGTCCCAGGGACAAGCTTGCCTGCAGAACTAATGTGTCCCCAAGGGCTGAAGGTTTGCAACACAAAGTGTGATGTACACACGATGTGAGCCTGGTGCCACGCCCATCTCGGGACTCGGTATGAAGTTAGTGCTACAGCGGTTCCACATGCATCGTGTCCAGCAGCGTGACCACGGCTGAAGATGGCACATGCCCCAGAGCCCTGGTACATGAAGGGGGCCGCTGTGCTGAACCAGAATGCACTCCCGTACTACAGCACTGACTATGCACAGTCCTAGGCAAGAACCGTGAACGAGTCCATACAGAGAAAGGAGCAACCCCGTACTGAGGAGAGTTTACTCTTTTCAGAAATGACCTGAAGTCCCAAACAAGCCAGGTGGTTGTAAACCACATCCCTAAGAGTGCAATCCGAACCTCGTGAGTGTGCTAGGACAGCCAGTCCCAGAGATAACTGAGAATGCATATGCCCACTATCCAAGAGGGCGAGGGTAGCCTCCGTGACCTTCGTGAAGGTGCGAGGCGGTAGGGATAGGCCGCAGGGGGAACCTAGTACTGATGAGCCTGGGTGGGGGGCCTAATACTGACCAGGCAGTGACTGTCTGCTGGTAAGACAATGGGTTTGTGCCGGCCGTTTTTTTTTTTTTTTTTTTAAACGGGCTTTCCCCCATTTCATCAACTTCTCGTGCATTTCTGGGAAACAGGCACTGGAAACAAGCGTAAGGTCGTTGTCCAGATGTCTATTAATCAGCCCCCCTTGGCTGCCCGTTTTAAGCACGGCCGCCATTTTAGCGTCCGCCTCAAGCTGAGAATCAGCCCCCGTAGAGGTTTGCTCAGCTGAAGTGTCAGCTTAAACAGTTTACGCCCTCCTAGCGATGCTGCCGCTAACCATTTTTCGCCCATTTAGGAGCTCTGAATAAGAAAGTCTGCTGTACTGAGACAGACTAACAAACTCATCCGGAAGCTCGATCACGTGACACGAGGAGCGAGAGATTTGCGGGGTTTTCACCCGGCAGAACCTTCCCTGCTTCCTAATCCTCGCCCCCGATGCACATCGCAACGGCCTCGTACCCGGAAGTAGAAGGACCAGAGTGGGAAGCAGTCGGGGTTAGCCACGGTTTCACATAAAAGCACACGGCTCGAAAACAGAAGAAACAGAATAAGTGAGCAGAGCATGCACTGCCCTATTTATACCCGGATGCCCGGGGCGTGACCAGCTATGCAAATTCTGCACACCCAATTTCATTGACCTTTTCTCAAACTATCGGAGGTGTTTGGGCTCCCAAGAGCGACCCCTAGTGTCGTACACTACTTGACACAACTCGGAGTGTACGACAGATAGGGAACTGTGGTTACCTGTTAGATTGAAACTGTAAAATAGTCTCACTCACAACTATTCTAGCATTAAAGTTGGTTCATTACATAAAGACAATGAAATGTGCTTTAGCTTCTTGACTGATCAAATAAAACAGATCTCCAAACATATCTGAACATCTTAAAATGTTGTGAAAAATAATGTTTTTCTGTTTGTTTTAAAATGATAGAGAAACAGTATGACCAGTTTACATCAAGAACTAAGTAAATTTGATCAAATCATCAGAGAAAGCACCTTAATTGAAGATGGAAGTACTGCTCGATACAATCTGCAAACAAAGAGGGGCAGTATGTCTCAAACTGGACAATACATAAAAATTATATTTGGAGAGAGAAGCAAAAACAAACCCCATAAATCCATTCTGATGGTAGGAGGAACAGGAACAGGAAAAACAACCCTGATCAATACAATGATCAACCACATGTTGGGTGTAAAGAGAGAAGACAAGGTTTGGTTTGAGATCACAGATGATCAGAGTGACCGATCACAAGTTCAAAGTCAGACCTCCAGCATCACTGTTTATGGGTTTTATCTGCAAGAGGGTCCAATTGATTTAACAATCATCGACACACCAGGATATGGAGACACTCGTGGAATCCAGCTTGATAAAGAGCTTGCCATGAGTTTGCACAACTTAAGTAAATCTGAAGAAGGGATTCATGAAATACATGCAGTCTGTCTGGTGATTAAAGCAACTGAAAATCGTCTCTCCGACAGACAAATATACATATTTGATGCTGTTCAGTCTTTATTTGGAAGAGATATTGTCGAAAACATTGTTTTGCTCCTCACACACTCAACTGGAGCTCGACCTACAGATGCACTGACGGCTGTTAAAGAGGCTAAAATCAAGTGTGCAGTAAATGACAAGAATCGGCCAGTGTATTTCCAGTTTGACAACTGCAAGTTAAATGCTACAGATGAAGATGATGATGAAGAAGATGATGAAGAAAATGAGCAGAGACTGGATCAATCATGGAATCTTAGTTTTAGAGGAATGACGCGATTGTTCAAGTTTCTTGACGAAATACGACCAAAATCCCTGGAGATGACTCGAGATGTCATACAGAAACGCAAGCAGTTGGAGGCAAATATCTCTAATCTACAATCACGAGTTCATTTGATAGAACAAAAGCAAAAAGAGCTGACACAAACTCAAGAAGCTCTGGAGCAACACGAGAAAGATATAGAAAAAAATGATAACTTTGAGTATGAAGTTGAAGTGACCTATATAGAAAAGGTTGATATTGATCCTAAAAAAGATGGAGAGGCACTGTGCTGCCCTGAATGTAAAGAGAACTGTCATTATCCAGGATGCTGGTGGGTCAAAGATCTCTCATGGTGCAGTGTGATGAAAAAAAATTATTGTACAGTGTGCACTAAAAAATGTTATTTCGAAAAACATGTCAAAGAAGCAAAAAGATATGTACCAGTGACAAAAAAGGAGAAGAGGACATTTGAAGATTTAAAGAAGAAATACGATAAGAAAATTGGACACGGTGAGTCTTTGGTCAAGAAGCTGGGAGAAGAACTGCAAGAATTGAAGTTAGAGAAAGTAAAGTTGGTCATTGAAGCTTTTTACTGTGTGGAAACTCTGGAGAATATCGCACTCAACACTGATTCACTGTTCATAGTTCAGCATGTTGATTTTCTGATTGAGAAGTTGAAGGAAATAAATGAACCTGACAAAGCTAAAACACTGGAAGAATTCAAGGAGAGAGCAGGAGGAAAACAAGAAGCAGTGGGATACATTAAAAGAGATTTCCCTTCCACAAATCAAGATGAATAAAATGCCTCTGCTAGTCAAACCATGCCAAAAAGACCAGCAAAGCATGTCACTGGTATATATGTTTTGCTCTGGATTATATATACAATTTAGATCAAATGCATTTGTTATTACATGTTAATTCAGAACCACTGTAAACATGTACGTAATTTGAACTTATTAGTAAGGGAAAAATCTGTTAGTCTAGTGTTACAAGTTTGTTGATGTTATCAATTGTTGGTTGTATGATGTAATTGTGTTCATTTAGTGTAACTGCAATAATGTTTTCATAATAATAGGACATTAGTAATACTGAAGTACTAAATACTGTCATTTAGTGACAAAGTAAAGAAGGTCTAAAGATGGATTGTGCAGAGGGAATTTAAACTGATAAAAGTGAAAAGGCATCTATCTTAATACATGTAAATATTAAATGCCAGAGGTGGGACTTTAAAGTTACAAGCAAGTCTCCCAAGTCTCACATCCCAAGTCCTCAAAGAGTTAAATTGAATGAGATAACTGACTAATTAAATGATTGTGCATTAGTGATGAACACCTGCTGTTAATGAACATCACAGAATAAAAGAGCCACAGCTTTGAATGGAATCAACTGAAACACACACACAAAATGCCATCATAATTGTGGTCAAGGTTTGCTTTAGTTGGTCTCTTGACCCTTTTACTAATTTGAAGTAATTAGTAAGCAATTGTAATGTTAGCAGATAAACTTATATTTTCCACTTAAAACTCATGGTGAAAGAACATCTTGAAGTGGTTTCTCTCTGACATTCATTTATTCATTTATATTACATATAAAATAAAATAATCGCATTAATCACCTCAATGCTTCAATATTAAAAAAAGCAAACAAAGAACTGCACTGGCTCAGGCTTTTAGATACGAACACTTATCGAACACCTATCATACAATCATTAACAGTGGTGACAATAATTATTCATACTGCAATGCATGGTGGGAGTTTTTACAGTGTTCTTACCCAGCATGCATTGCAGCATTAAACATTACTTTTAGAACTACTAGAGCAACACTTCCTTTGTATTATGTAGCTTCACAAGAATGATTACGCAAAACTTTCATAATCTTACCAAATGAAAACAGTTAATATCTACTTACAATAGAGCACTTACATCACTATATTACAACACTACATGCATCACTGCAAAAAAACAAACAAACAAAAAAAAACATCCAATGCAAGAAGTCAAGAACTCAACTAAAGCAAAGACTGATCTCCATGATGGTGGCATTATTTTAACCAATAAAACATCAGCACTTGATCCTCTGTAATTCTCAATAAGGTGTTCATCACTAATGCACAATCATCACTTAATTAATCAATTGTCCAAGTAGGGCTCGCTGCAGCCTGCAGTGGACATCCAACCCTGCCCATATCCACGCATGCTGTCGAAAGTCACGCCCATATCAAATATGTCACCTTGTGATTCCCCAATCCCTATACCAGGAAACCTGGAAGTATGTCGAAGCAACTTATGCTAGTTTCGGGGATCTATATAAAATAATAGGCCATAGTCCTATGTTTTACTAATACATGTTTTCTTAATTGTATAAAAGTTGTCTAGGCTAAAATGGCACAACTTAAACCTAAAAAAATTGTAAGATGTCTAATATAAGGAGCTGATTTCTTCATCATGACAGTCTGTAATACACTTGCATTGACTACATTAGGCTAAATGTTAATAAAAACCTTTAAACCTTACCTTGTTTATTTATGTAATGAGATAAATTCACATTCAATTTTAGGCAAATTTTAAATGTATCACATTTAAAGGGGACAGTTTGATTTGTATGTAAAATTATTGTAAAAGTTGGTATTGTGTAATTGTCAGTTTTTTTTTTTTTAATGATGTGTTCCACTTATCATAAAGTGTTAACATTTAAATGACAGAATCAGTTCTCCATATGCAGTAGCTACACATACATATGGGTGTATAGAGAGAAGACACGATTTGGTCAGACCACCATAATCACTGTTTATGGGTTTTATCCAGATTCCGATCCATTTAACAATCATCAACACACCAGGATATGGAGACACACGTGGAATTGAGAAAGATAAAGTGATTGCCAGGAATTTGCTTGGTTTAAGCAAATGTGATGACTGCATCCAAAAACTAGATGTGGTGTGTCTGGTAATTAAAGCAGACCAAAATCGACTCTCTGACAAACAACAATACATATTTGATGCTGTTCAGTCTTTATTTGGAAAAGATATTGCTGAAAACATTGTCTTACTCCTCACACACTCACGTGGAGCTCACCCTAAAGATGCCCTGACCACTGTTAAAGAGGCTAAAATCAAGTGTGCAGTAAATGACAAGAATCAGCCAGTGTTTTTCCTGTTTGACAACTGTCAAGGAGAGACATTTTTATCCAGAATACCGGATGGTCCAAGAGCAATCATGGGATCTCAGTTTTAGTGAAATTACAGCATTTTTCAAATTTAGTGACAACATAACACCAAAATCCCTGAAGATGACTGAAGATGTTTTGCAGAAACAAATGCAGTTGGAGGCAAATGTCTCCAAAATACAATCACATATTCAAAAGATGGACCCAAAGCTAAATCAGATGAAACAAGCTCAGGATGCCCTGAAGCAAAACAAGAGAGTTGTTGAAGAAAATAAGAAGTTTGAGTATGAAGTTAACGTTACCTGCAAAGAAAGGGTTGATATTGATCGTTCTAAAGCCAGTGTGGCAATGTGCTGCACCGTCTGTCAGGAGAACTGTCATTATCCAGGATGCTGGTGGGTCAGTGATCTCTCATGGTGCATTGTGATGAAAAATAATCACTGTACAGTGTGCACTAATAAATGCCACTACAGCAAACACATCAAAGCAACAAACATATATACAACAAAAACAATGAGGGAGAAAAAGACAAATGAAGAAATAAAGAAGAAATATAATAGCAGTATAATCAAAGTAATGGAAGGTAAGTCTTTGGTCAAACGCCTGGAAGAAGAACTACAAAAATTGGAAATTGAGAAAGTAAAGCTGGTGATGGAAGCTTTTCACTGCGTGGAGACGCTGGATTTGATCGCACTGAACACTGATTCTCTGTTCATACTCCTACATGTAGATTATCTGATTGAGAAGCTGAAGGAAATCAGTGAGCCTGTAAAGGCCAAAACACTTGAAGACATGAAGAAGAGAGCAGGAGAAGAAAAAAACAGAGCTGTGGTGTACATGAAAAAAATGTATAAAAAATGATATAATGCTCCTTGTATTCATCTAAAATCTTGGTTAAAATAATTCATTGCAATTTTTGTGTTTTTGCGAGAAGTTTATGCAAAGACCATAAAACACATATCAAAGCTGTAAATTAATATTTAGTCCTCTGTAAGGTATAAGGCCTCATTTGCCTCTTGAATAGTGAGTCTTTTTTGGGATGTTACACAAAACCAGATCAGTGTGCTGTTCTCTAGTATGCTCCAGACTACAGATAGTTTGTGTATTTTAGTTGTCTTCAGTTTCCTGTGCCATTTTTTGTGAATTGTTTTTACTGTGTGTTGTATACAGCTTGACTTGTCCTTTTACAAGTCTTTGGTAAAATGGGGTAGCTCTCTGTTCACATTTACAATCATTAAAAAGCAAAAGCAGCATACATTTATAACATTCAGTCCACTGTTAGACCATACCAGGCTTTTTACAGTAACATGCTGGCAACACTGTTGTCAGCTGTAGGTCTTTTACAGTAAAGTACTACAATGACTGTTTGAAAATACATCATTAAAAGGATCTATTAACTTGCTTAAGTCACACAGCCTTAGATGAACATAAACTGTAAATAACAGATGAACACATTAAATCTGTCAAGATCTCACCAGAGGAGAATTAAACACAAACACCTTTAACGTCATCTATTACAGACACCACTTTCACTTTATTTCTGTCATCTGTCTAAGATTTTATTGAGAATTAAGGTTTAGCTCTAGGTCATAGTGGTTTGATAACGTTTACTTACTTAAATGTTTACTTTTTGGGTTGGATTTTGGTAGATAGGTGCAGCAGGCAGACAGCTGGGAAAATAAATGCATATATAAATGTGTGTTTGTGTGTGTGTGTGTACACTGTGTAGCCTATAACACAGTTTTAACATAGTTGAGTATTACGCCTATGGCTGATTCTATTTAGTTCCCCTATTAATTTAAACAAATTTGTGGAAATATTTAAACCACATTTAAAAAATTCTGTATTCATAATAGTAATGATTAATACAGAACCACCAAAAATAAGATTTGTGACCCTGGACCACAAAACCTTAAGTCTTAAGTTGCTGGGGTATATTTGTAGCAGTTGCCAAAAATACATTGTATGGGCCAAAATGATTGATTTTTCTTTTATGCCAAAAATCATTAGGAAATTAAATAAAGATCATGTTCTATGAAGATATTTTGTAAAATTCCTACTGTAAATATATCAAAACTTAATTTTTGATTAGTAATATGCATTTTTAAGAACTTTTTTTTTTTCACTCTCAGATTCCATATATTCAAATACTCTGCCAAATATTGGAGAGGGGTATAACTGCAGCCTGGAGATCCAAGAGGTCCTCGCTGCAGCCTGTAGCACGATGACGTAGCTGGATCAAATCCAATATGTATTGGATGTTATACATGCATGTGCTGTAGTAGGTCTCGAGTTAATTCAGATTTTTATTTACATCTAATCATTTTGCATTTTAATCTCTCTCTCTCTAGGGAGAATTTTGTAGTTTTGTAGTGTTTTGTATTGTATCAGACGATAGTGTGAAAATAAACTAATACAAAATTTATTTGACTGACTGAGGCGTTATTAGCGAGGTAAAGTATTAACATAAATGTAATGGTTGTTGTTTTTCATTATTATTGAAAATGTTTGTAATGGCTATATTACAATAACATAAAATCTAAATAAACAAAATGTAGCAGCATTAATCTAATATCCCCAATTAAATTTAAATAAACATGATGGATAGTCACAGTGTCTGTAAAGAGTGTCTTCATCAGTTCTGGAGAAACACAGATACTCAGGAGTGTCCTGTCTGCAGGAGAAGATCCTCAAAACTCGAACCTTCAGTTAATCTTGTGTTACAAAACCTGTGTGAGTCATTCCTGAAGCAGAGAAATGAGAGCTGTTCATCAGGATCTGAGGAGATCTGCAGTTTATACGGTGAGAGACTCAAACTCTTCTTTCTGGAGGACAAACAGCCTGTGCAGTCTAAAAACTGCTGGGTTAAAACAACCTAGCGCTGGGTAAAATATGGGCATACCCAGCAATTGGGTTGTTTTGACCCAGCGGATGGGTTAAATGTTTAACCCAACCTTCTGGGTACTAACCCAATTGCTGGGTCAAAACAACCATATTTTGTAGATTTTCCATATTTTACCCAGCCCTGGGTTATATTTAACCCAGCAGTTTTTAGAGTGTGTGTTTCATGTGCAGAGACTCATAACAACATGAATATCACAAATTCAGACCCATCAGTGAAGCTACCATCTTATAAGGTAAGACAGATTTATTTCTGTGGAATAAAGCTTGTCATAAACATGCAAATTTCTCAGTACCAATTTTCCTCACATGTGTATTATATATATATGAACATATTAAATAAATCTCTGGTGTTGTAGATTTTTAATTTAAATTTCTAGGAAGAGCTCTATACACCACTGCACTGTAAAAAATGATTTGTTGACACAACTTGACTTAGTCAAGTCATTTTGTTGCATTGACTTAGTTAAGTTTAGCAAACACTAGGTGTTAAGTTCACTCAACTTATATGTTGTTGTTGAAATAACTTGCAGTAAATTGAGCCAACGAACTGTATCAATTAAAAAGCATGTTGTAGCCAATCAGAACTCATCCATGGCTCCCATCATGCATTGCAGCATGAATAAATTATGAGCTGAATTGTCTTTGTAATTTCTTTTATTCTTACTATTTTCTTTTGTTTTTGTTGTTTTTATAATTATTTTATATAGTAGCTTGTTTTGTGATGTTCAGAGTTTATCTGTTTATCTGAATATGCTGTTTGTCACCGTTGTTGAGATTCATACGCTGGTTCTTGATGTCTCTGTGCACTTAAACAAAGAGGCTTTTTCAGAAAGTTTTTTATTTATTTTTTTTTTAATCACAACAGCTTGTAAGAAATTCTCCTAAAAGAAAAGACATCACAAGGCTGATGTAATTATTCAAGATAATCTTTATTTGACTTCAGTCACCGAATTTGTTTAGAATCTAATCTCTAAGTTATATTTGCAATAAAAAAATAACTCAGAGATTAAACTCCAAATGAGCTCAACAACTCAGATCAAAAAATGATTATGTTAAAACATGATCATCACCACCTGATGACTTGTGCTCTTGGCTTGTCTGGCTGTTTTAACAGTAACAGTAGCCAAAGAAAATATAACGTTAAAAATGTAAGTGTCAAGAGCCCAACTAAAGCAAATACTGACACTATAATGGTTGCAAAAAATTGTGATTTTTCTCCTTTGGTGATTCTGCTTGTTAACATCAGGTGTCTTCAATAATGGTCAATCATCACTTAATTTATCATTAATTATCTGCGCCTGTCTCAACTTCGTTAAAAAAATATCATCATGGCGTAGAGTATCTGGCACATGTGCATTACACAGCAAGTTGATAGAACCTATGTTTTGTTGTTATATGAACATGTTATTTTAAGTTTTTAATTCCTATTTAAGTTGGGGTTGTTCCAACTCGTCCTATTATGTAGTGAGACACTGCAAGTTGACAGGACATGATTTAACAGTGTGAAGTCCTCACAAGAGAAACTTAAACACAAATAAAGCATTAAAGGAATGTTTGAGAAAACAGGACAACACATCCAGATGAGACTTGACTCTTTTGACATATTCACAAATGGAATTAAATTTAGAACAGCTGAACTGATTTGTCTGATCTGATAATCCCATTGTCTAGCACCTTCAGCATTTTCACTTCAGCAAATGAATTTAGGGGAATGCAGACAGTGTTTTTAAATGTATAAGCCTGTCAGTCAGATGCTGCTGATGAAGAATATGAAGTGATACAGGAACTATCATGGAATCTCAGTTTTAGAGGAATGACACAATTATTCAAGTTTCTTGACACAATACAACCAAAGTCCATGAAGATGACTAGAGATGTGTTACAGTAAGAGCAGTTGGAGGCAAAAATCTCCAATCTAAAATCACGTGTTGAGCTGATGGAACTAAAGCAAAATGAACTGAAACAAACTCAAGAAGCTCTGGAGCAGAACAAGGAACATGTCAAGAAAAATGAAAACTTTGAGTATGAAGTTAAAGTGTTCTACAAAGAGAAGGTTGATATTGATCCTGCTTTAGCCAGCATGGCGATGTGCTGCACTGTCTGTGAGGAGAACTGTCATTATCCAGGATGCTGGTGGGTCAGTAACCTCTCATGGTGCAGCGTGATGAAAGATGATCATTGTACAGTGTGCACTAATAAATACCACTACAAAGAACATGTTAAACATGAAGCTTTTGATCTTGTGAAGAAAATCATGCTCAACACTGTTTCACTGATCACACTTCAGCACATTGATTTTCTGATTGAGAAGCTGAAGGAAATAAATGAGTCTGAAAAAACCCAAACACTGGAGAACATTGAGAAGAGAGCAGAAGAAAAACATGGACCACTGGAATACTTCACAAGATGTTTTACAAATAAACTCAAATAATGCCTCATATTGAAACTCTGAAAACAGCATCCTGAAAATGTTTCTGCTTCTTTCAATAGCATGTTCTTAATGTGATGTGAAGTAAGATTGTAATTATAGTGTTTTATGAATGTAACATTTTTCTATCATCACACTTGCTTTTATTTTATTTTAAGTTGCCCTGGATAAACTGAGATACAAGCGAAAGCATTTTATATTTTCTCTATATTCTCATTCATAAGATAAGTGATATCACTATTTTAATGCATTGAATAAACATGTGAAAAAACAAGAGAGGGCCAAACATGTCATGGAATTAAAGAGTCCAGATTTATAATAAAACAGAGCTTTCAGACTGTAATACAGAAACTCAAATGTCTCTCATGTTTTTCACCTGAAGGATGGGACTCATTTTCTGCTCATAGCCTATATTTTCTCAAATTGAGTGACCATGCACATTATATTACGATAAACATCCAAATGCAGTGGCAAAATAAATTATTATTATCAATAAATTATTTTAATTAGTAGTTTTGGTTTTGCCACTGCCACTGTTTATCGTAATAAAATGTGCATGGTCACTCAATTTGAGAAAATATAGGCTATGAGCAGAAAATGAGTCCCATCCTTCAGGTGAAAAACATGAGAGACATTTGAGTTTCTGTATTACAGTCTGAAAGCTCTGTTTTATTATAAATCTGGACTCTTATTATTAGCGTTATTAATCCTCTGAATACTGAAATCATGTGACCATAAGGATGTTGTTTTCATATGTGCCCTCACATAATGTAAATACAACTGTTGACCTGGTCTACAATCAACCAAAGAGGACCCAATTCACAATTTTTGGCTTTACCTGTAGCAACATACATTAAATTTAGTTTTGTGATATTGGTCTTCAGGCCAATGGAACTGCATCTTCCACTTCTACAAGCACATGTTCCTCCTCAACCAAATAAGGTCAGTGAATGAGAGGCACCTTGTTGTCTTAGGAGCTGCTAACCTTCACCTGATCTGCTGAGACCATCACAAAAAGTTCTTTATTTCCCTTCCTTTATGCATTTCACTTCTTCTCCAGATTTTGTACTAATGTAGCTGCTACTCTATGATCTTTTATAGTACTGAAATAACAATGAACAGAACTGAAACTATTCTCTTTGTACACTCTCAGGAAAAGGTACAAAAGGTACTATTATGTACTGTAACATTTAGGTACTAATACGTACTAACATGTACCCTTTTGTGGTAAATAAGGTACAAAAGTCAACTGTTTTATGAGATACAGCCCCGGGTGACAGCTTTTGTAATTTTTTTTTTTCTGAGAGCTGTTCACTTTATCAGGATTGGAGTTTGTGGGACACAATAATATAAAAATAATTTGTAACTTTCTCATTAATCACATCATTTTCTGCAAATTCTATACAAGCAGAATAGGTATATTTAGGAAATATCACACTTGTAATTATACTGTTAAAGAAGATGTACCTTTTTATTTTTATTTCTTCAGTTAACAACATAACAACACAGCACAATTATATAGCAGGGATACATACAAAAAACAAATACGTAAAAATTAACCAGGCACTTGAATTTAACCAACTGAATGATACAAAACATTTATAAAGCTTATATATTAGAGGAGATTTTCTGAAAATAATAAAAGCTGTAAATTAATTGCAAATGGACTAGGTTTCAATTTACTCTTACCTTATGAATATGATGTTTTCCCATTATACAAATACATTCCATGGATTTTTGTCATTTGTCATTTTTAATTATGAATTAATGTAATTATGAATTGTAATTATAAAAGGACACCGTTTCAATGTACAGTATTGTTACAAATAGGCTGCATTTGTGCATGCATTTAAATTCAACTAATTCATCATCATATGAGATGTCCAGTACAATTTTATTTTTCACCATTAGAAATATTATTTAATCATTTTTGCAGATCACATGATCTTCAAAATAAATGGGTGTTGCTGCATTTATAAATACAGCTGCAGATCTTCCTGTCTGTAAGTTCCTGTATGGGGTTAAAGAAGGAAACACTGGTGCAAACAGGTAATATTTCAACATATTACACTTACTGTATATTGTTCTTCTGTGTTAAATGTAATATTGTGGTGATTTATCTCAAGTTGTGTCTTACTGTTTCTACTATAGTTATTATAATTTCATATCAATACAGAAATAGAACATTGTTGATTTAATGTAGCACAATTCTGTCTTTCTGATATCTGATGTGAAAAATGTATTTAATGTGCATTGTTTAAATATTAATACCAAAACTGTATAACAACTAACCAAGAGGACTTTCAAGCATCGATTAATTGCGATTAACTGTTTTGCAGCCCTGGTTTTTATGTAATATTCTCCCTTTAAATATTTGGTCAGTTTAAGAATGATTTATGCAATTTTATATTATTTATTTGAATTAAAAGAGCAGTTTCATTTGTATACTTGTATTGTTCAACTGAGGTTGATATAGAATTTATAAAGTAATAATAAGTAATGCACTACTTTTTAGAGTGAGTAATAAGTACCATATTCTAATTACTCTGTTAAAACTTTTTTAAAGTAACTTACATTGGTGGTGATTGCACATTCCTGATGTAAAACATTAAAGGCATCTGTTTCTGAGTATACCATTATATTGAGAATATTATACAGTAGATTCTTCGAAATGCTGTTCTTAATGAATGAATGATTTAATTAATTAATTAATTTTTACTTTTAATCTAGGTAAAAAAAAAAAATAAAAAATAATAATAATAATAAATAAATAAAAAACATTGTTTTCTGCATTTTTGTTACAGCCATGGCCAGTCTGGGACAAAAAATGTGCAATATTGATGAAATCATTAATCAAAGTAGTGTAATTGGAAGTGGTACTCCTGTTCGATACCGTTTGAAACTGAGGGCAGACCATCCTGATGAATATCGAAAATATAGAAAATTGACCTTTGGTGAAAGAAACAAAGACAAACCCCATAAAACATTTGTAATGGTGGGTGAAACAGGAGCAGGAAAAACAACCCTCATCAATACGATGATCAACTACATCTTAGGTGTTCAAAGAAAAAACAAGGTTTGGTTTGAGATCACAGATGATCAGAGTGACCAATCAGCAGCTTACAGTCAGACCTCCATCATCACTGTTTATGGGTTTTATCTACGAGAGAGTCCGATCGATTTAACAATCATCGACACACCAGGATATGGAGACACGCGGAGTATTGAGATTGATAAAGAGATCGCCATGAGTTTCTGTAGCTTAATCAACTCTGGAGAAGAGGTTCATGAAATACATGCAGTGTGTCTGGTGATTAAAGCAACACAAAATCGACTCTCTGAGAGACAAATATACATATTTGATGCTGTTCAATCTTTATTTGGAAGAGATGTTGCTGAAAACATTGTGTTGCTCTTCACACACTCATCTGGAACTCACCCTAAAGATGCCCTGACGGCTGTTAAAGAGGCTGAAATCAAGTGTGCAGTAAATGACAAGAATCAGCCAGTGTTTTTCTTGTTTGACAACTGTCAAGCACAGGCCTCTGATGAAAAATATGATGAACAATATCCTGAAGAACATGAACAGGCACTGGAACAATCTTGGAATCGCAGTGATCGGGGAGTGGCAATATTTTTCAAATTTATTGACAATGTAAAATCAAAATCCCTGAAGATGACTGAAGATGTGTTGCAGAAACAAAAGCAGTGGCAAG
>JAHKKF010532922.1:10741-33225 GCA_019740295.1 Labeo calbasu
GGTAAAAAGGGTGTTGTTTTACAAAACCATTGAGAATTTTTAATCAAAGTATATTAGAGACTTGTCATTAAGACCCTAAAGAATCATATCAACTTGTGGAAAGTGGGCATCCGATGCATTTAAGCACATATTAAAAAAAGACATTATGTAGCAAGCCTTTTTTTTGCAAACACAGGTCATTTAACCATAGAAATATTATGTTATGTTCGAAATATTGTGATTTCTCACAGACCTTGATTCAAACAGGCCCACCGAGTTTCGTTCCGATCGACCTCCGTTAACCACGTCTAATAGGTGCTCAAATTAGCGGCCATGTTTTTTTGAGATACACAGATATCCTTGTAGACACGTGTGGCACTTTGGTCCAAGACCGTACACAGTGATTTTCATGTTAATAGGACAAATGGTTGCATAGGTATAGCCATTGTTTCACCAAGTGGCCAAGCTTCACCATTTTTGTCCTGTGAGCTCCTACGTACGTGTCCTGAGTTTGGCGAAGATATCTCATTTCGTTCAGGACAGGAGTTATAGGCATTTTACAAATTTTTCCCCTTTCAAACATTTTGGCGTCCCTTTGCAACGGTGAGTCGAAAGTTCGAATTTTTTTTATAATTATTGATATTCGATCTCCAGAGAATCTTTCTGCTCTGGTTTGGTTCCAATCGGGCGAAAAACCTAGGGCTAGTTCTTAAAAGTATGTTTTGCAAAAAATCCAAAATACTTGAAAATTTCGAAGACTAACGATTGAACGATTGCTGGTGTACGATATGAGCAATTTGAGTACGATTCTAGCAGTTCCTGTTGTTGACCGCTAAGGGTTGCAGTTGTTGGAAAACACCCCTGTTGGGCAGAAGAACGTTGTGTGTACTGCTGTGCAGTTGGACTGTGTTGTTTATCCTGTTTATCCTCCACAGCACTTTTGATCACTGTAGCGCCCTCAGGCCGAATGGGCTTAGCCTTGGTGACATTGTCAGTGGTGTGAGTACTACCATCCCTCCAAGTTTCAAGTCTGCAAGATCAGTTTTACGTGGAGATCACTGATCCATGACCATTCTAATAATTACAAAAGGGTTTCAGTGCTACGCACATAAACCCCCTAATTATCAATGTAAATCCTGTGGCTAAAATAGCTTTCCATTTTAAGTGTAATACTTTAGGTGAATTTTTTTTTGGTTTGAATGAATTCTGTGGCAATCGACAGCTGGTCAGCGATGCTGTCAATAGAGCTTAACTTGTATTGGTCCTGGAGCATGCTTTTAGAGTCTTATCCAGTGTTGTCTGCTGTGTGCTTAGGTTTAATTAATCCAATTTTGTCATTCATTCTCTCTGTGTTTCTCTTTCTTACATTATTCTCACAGGTCTCTCTGAGAACAAGTTCCCAGAGGGTTACAGGCTCTCGTTCCCTGTACGCAGCACTTCCATGTATGCCATCATAAAGCAGGAAATACCAGCCCTCCACACTCTGACTGCCTGCATGTGGATCAAACCTGCAAAGAGCATCATGGGAACAGTAGTTTCGTATGCTGTTCCTGACCAGAGTCACGAATTTGTGCTTCAGCAGTTGGTTCACGGGCCCATTGAGCTCATCATTAATAATGAGGTAGAGCATCACAGAATCAAGTTTGACAGACAGGGACACGAATTGTGAAGAAATGAACGATTCTGGTTCTTCTTGACAATTCATCTTACAGTACAGTTGAAATCAAAAGTTTATCAGAATCTGCAAAATGTTGATTATTTTAGCAAAATAAGAGGGATCATACAAAATACATGTTTTTTATTTAGTACTGACCTGAATAAGATATTTCACATAAAAGACATTTACAAATAGTCCTCAAGAGAAAATAATAGCTGAATTTATAAAAATGACCCTGTTCAGAAGTTTGCATACGTTTGATTCTTAACACTGTGTTGTTACATGAATTCTCTACATCTGTTTTTTTTTTGTTTGTTTTTTTGTTTAGTGATAGTTGTTCATGAGTCCCTTGTTTGTCCTGAACAGTTAAACTGCCCACTGTTCTTCAGAAAATCCTTCAGGTCCCACAAATTCTTTGGTTTTTCAGCATTTTTGTGTATTTGAACCCTTTCCAACAATGACTGTATGATTTTGAGATCCATTTTTTCACACTGAGGACAACTGAGGGACTCATATGCGACAATTACAGAAGGTTCAAACACTCATTGATGCTTCGGAAGGAAACACAATGCATTAAGAGCCAGGGGGATGAAAACGTTTGGAATTTGAAGATCAGGGTAAATTTAACTGATCTTGTTTTCTGGGAAACATAAATATCTTCTGTAGCTTCTGAAGGGCTGTACTAAATGAAAAAAATATACTTAGACAAAATAAGCAAAATGTACACATCTTCATTGTGTTCAAAAGTTTTCACCCCTGGCTCTTAGTGCATTGTGTTTCCTTCTGGAGCATCAGTAAGTTTGTCCCCAGTGTGAAAACATGGATCTCAAAATGGAATGGAATAATGGAATGATTAATAAAACTGTATAGATATCATTATAGTTAAAGTCTGTGTTGTGAACAGCCCTTAAAAAGAAAAGTGAATTTTTATGATACATTCTATTAGGATTTTTAACAGATGTTTTTAGTAAAAGATGAACAGATGCTTAGTTTGACCTCTGACTGCTCTTACTGTCTGCTAAAGCGATTGAATTGTTGCATGTGTTTGTGTTTTTCAGAGATGTAATAGTGGACAGTAAGATAATCTGCCAGGCTTTCTTTTCAAAGTGCAGGCTGGTCTTATTTATCCAAGCACGTGGCCCTCAGGATCAGTCTTTGGATTGTGATTTGAATATTTTTTGATCCTCCATTCTGTAGGTGGCGCCGTTACCTCTGAACTTAACAGTGGGCAGATGGCAGCATATGTGTGTGAGCTGGAACCGGAGAGCTGGTGCGTGGCATGCCTACTTAGGGGGCAAACTAAAGCTTGAAGGAAGTGACCTGGCAACCCGTCACAGCATCCGACCGGGAGGAACTCTTATACTTGGCCAAGAACAGGTACGTCAGATTTTGGCCGTTGTAACAGGTTGCCAGACGGTGGTAGGTCAAGATGAGCAGCTTTTGGTATTCACACAGCATGTAAAATCATCATCAAAACAAAGCAAATCCGAAACACACCCTTTTGTTTATCCTTTCCTTTACCTTTCCCTGCCCTTTTCATCCTTCTTTTGTTAAACTCCAGTGTACTTATCCTTTCATTAGACCTAGTAGGGCTTAAAGTCATTCTCTGTTCCATGTTCTTTCATGTAGTCTGAGGTTGTGCTTTTAAGCTGTGGACAATGACGATGACAAACAAAATGATAAGGAAAACCATGTTTTCAGAGATGTTTCATTTTGTATACTGACTTTCTGAGAATTCTCTGAGCTGGTAGATACTAGTTTCTAGTATCACAGTATCAGTATCAGTTTGTGGGACCATTTTTTTTTTAAATATTGGAATATAAGACACTTTTGAACACATTAAAATGCTAAATCACATTTTTAAGAAGTAAATGTTCTACTATCACTGGAGCTAAAATGAAAAACGTTCCACTATTTCAGAAACCGTCAAATGTACTTTTTGTTGTCGTTTGAAGATTAAATGCCTTTTTGGACAATCAGTTTTGTGGCACAATATACATTTTACACAGATATTTTTCTTATGTCTTTGTCTCATTCGGTGTTGTTTTTGTTTTGTTTTTTGTTTTGTTTAAAGTAATATTGCAGTGATTGCTTATTTATGAAAAGTTTTACAAGAATTACAAAAAAAACTGTCTTAAAGTATCTGGATGCAATGAAATTCCAAATACAAAATCATTAGTTTTCTCTTATTTCTTGTGTGTTGTCTTTAAAATGGTATTTAAATAGCTTTCATGCATAATAAGCTATACTATTACAGACTTTTATGCTGATTGTATCTTAATTATAGAGCAAAGTCGTAGCACATAAAAAATAATTAATGAATTAAAAAACAAAAATTCAGATTTAAGCAACCCAATATAAAAATAAAAACTGTTATGTGATTTATATAATTTTCTGCACATTCTAAATTCTACACTGAAAAGAATTTGGCTTAAAGGGATAGTTCACCCAAAAATGAAAGTTGCCCCATGATTTATTCACCCTTAATCCATCCTAGGTGTATATGACTTTCTACTTTCAGATGAATACAATCAGAGTTATATTAATAAATGTCCTGGCTCTTCCAAGCTTTATAATGGCAGTGAATGGCTGTTGAGATTTTGAAGTCCAAAAAAGTGCATCCATCATAAAAAGTACTCCACGCGGCTCTGGGAGGTTAATAAAGGTCTTCTGAAGCAAACTGATGCATTTATATAAGAAAAATATCCATATTTAAAACTTTATAAACCGTGATCTCTAGCTACTGCTAACTGTCGTTATGAGAGAGTGGCGTTCCAGCGGATGCAAAACAAAACACCGGTCACGGATTATAAGTACAAAATGAAAATTTGTAAATAAAAATGTTGGAGGAATTCGATAAAAACCAAGAGGAGACTGGTATTCCTTTGCTGTAAACAAACTTGGTTCTCACGAGACTAGCATATTCTCACCGGAGCTTATGGTACGTCCTACGTCATCCGCTGGAACGCCACTCTCTCGTGAGCACGCGTATGACAGTTAGTAAAAGCTAAAGATTATGGTTTAAAAAGTTTGAAATATGGATATTTACACAAACGCATCAATTCGCTTCAAAAGGCCTTTGTTAACCCCAGAGCTGTGTGGGGTCCTTTCTATGATGGATTTAAGCACTGCATTTTGCTTCAAAATCTCAACAGCCATTCACTGCCATTATAAAGCTTGGAAGAGCCAGGACATTTTTTAATTTAACTCTGATTGTATTCGTCTGAAAGAAGAAAGTCAGATACATCTAGGATGGCTTGAAGGTGAGTAAATCATTGAAGGCGAGTAAATCAATTAGTGTAATAAATATTGTTATCTTGTAAAACATACTTCAGTAATCTTGTTTATTGCAATTTCGAAAACAAAATATTTTTTACAGTGTATTTCCTGTCTCCTGCAGAGCTCAATGGGTGGTCTTCGTTTTGAGGCAGCGCGGGCTATGGTGGGAGAGCTGTCTGAGTTTAACGTGTGGGATCGGCCGCTTTCTCACACGGAGCTGTATGCTCTTGCCCACTGCAGCATGGGGATGCTGGGTAACGTGGTCCCGTGGACCAGCCGTGAGGTGGAGGTTTTCGGAGGCGTCACTAAGCAACCGGCCGATCATTGTGAGCATCGCACCAGCGCCAGACAGTGATGGGCTCCTGAGGGCTCGATTAAGGGTCAGAGAGTCAAAGACAGGGTGTTTAGAGATAGCAAAGATTCATCAGAGAGCAAAACACCATGTAGATTTCTTTAAGGCAAAGTTTTTTGTTAGTGGTGTTTGAAGAAACTCCTAACCCTAAGTATTAAACAACAGCGCATAACTCGTCCCACACCATTTGTGCTACAAACAAGAATAATACCTCAAATCATGCAGCTTATTGAGGAGAAGTGTGCTCTTATTTTTCTAAGCAATCAAATCTGTGATTTTCACTTGGCAGATGATGAAATGGTTCCAAATATTCTAGACTTAAAAATTCTGTCATCATTTACTTAGCTTCAAGTTGTTCCAAACCTTTATGAGCTTCTTTCATCTGAACACAAAATAAAATATTTGAAAGGAGTAGTTCACTTCCAGAACAAAAATTGATAGATAATTCACCCCCCTGTCATCCAAGATGTTCATGTCTTTCTTTCTTCAGTCGGAAAGAAATTATGTTTTTTGAGGAAAACATTTCAGGTATGTTCTCCATATAGTGGACTTCAATGGTGCCCGTGAGTTTGAACTTCTAAAATGCAGTTTAAATGCAGCTTCAAAGGGCAAAAAAAAGAGTACAGTTTATATACTTATTGACCTCAAGTGCTCGTATTGTCTAGCTCTGCGATGCGAGTGCATTTTTGTGTAGTCCGGGTTAATACAGTTAGGGAAGGTCGAAAAACTTCCATCTCATTTTCTCCTCCTAAACTGCTGTTTAATGTGAAAAATTCGGTTTTACCTTTTTTTGTAAAGGCCATTTGACCTTCTTTGCACGTTCACTTTGTAAACACTGGGTCAATACTTCTGCAGAGTTGTAGGAAGACTTTGAGATGGGAGTTTTTTGACATACCCTAACTGTCATGAACCGGAATACACACAGTTCAAGCAAAGCTATACAAGACGAGCATTTGAGTTTAAAAAGTATATAAATTGTACTTTTTTTTTTTTAGAAAATAACCAATTGTTTCGCTAGATAAAACCCTTCTTCCCCATCTGGGATCGATTTGTGGCCCTTTGAAGCTGCATTTAAACTGCATTTTGGAAGTTCAAACTCGGGGCACCACAGAAGTCCACTGTATGGGAAGAAATCCTAAAAATGTTTTCCTCAAATAACAATTTCTTTACGACTGAAGAAAAAAAGACATGAACATCTTGGATGACAAGGGGGTTAGTAAATTATCTGTAAATTATTGTTCTGGAAGTGAACTTCTCCTTTAAGAATGCTGGTAAACAAACCATCAGTGGTAGCCATTGGCTTCCGTAGTGTTTTACTATGGAAGTCAAATGTTTGGTTACCAACATTCTTTAAAATATCTTTTAAAGGAAGGAAGAAACACATTCAGGTTTGGAACAACTTGAGGGTGAGTGAATGATGACAGAATTTTCATTTTTGGGTGAACTATCCCTTTAAGTTACAGACCCATTTACCATTACTCGGTGATTTTTTGGGAGTGAAGAATTCACACGATTGGAAGTTTCAGGACAGGGCAAAACATTTCCAAATGCAGATTTTGCAACATGTTTAAATGAGTTATGTGGAATCACCATGTTGACAAACAGAAAGCTGAAAGTTTGAAAGTGACTTTTGTGTGAGAGTGGATCAATTCAATGGTTCAATGAATCTATTTGCCAGTGCAATTTTACTGAAATTAATGTGACCACTCCCTTACATAGACAAGCCATATCTAGGGACCAGAATATCATATCCAATATCACAGAATTGGATCAAGACATTCAGAACACCTTAGCAATGCCCTGACAATAAACCACAACACTTTTTACATTACCAGGCGAGTTTTGCGTGGGAAAGGTTCTCTCTGTTTACATTATTTACATCTTATTTACTAGTTCTACCTTGTTGAACATCAGAGTGGAAAATATCAGTGTAACCATTTGATGTGGGATCTTCAGGCTTAGTGTTTGATGAAAGGATTTATTTTTTCCCACAGTTCAAAGCAAATATTTGCATACTCATTCAGATTTGTTGTTATTTATACAGTGTATTTGATTGAAATTCATTTAAAACACACACACACACACACACACACACACACACACACACAGCTGGGAATTTGTTTGCTTTTAGTCTGCTGTTTTTATACTAGGTTTCTTTGTATGTTTGATCTGTTCGAGTTTTTTTAGATGTTTTTGAATCACACTGTTTCTATGGTGATCACTCCAGCAGACTGAATCCTATTGGTCAGACCAGTCCTGGTTGAATTCTTCTCCATTAAAATCCCTTTAACACCATCAGACTCACATCGAATTAGAATGAACAGACCGAAAAGGGAGCAGTCGAAGAAGGCATTTGGCCAGATGAATAAATCAGCAATATTTCATAGAATAACTACATTAACCTTTAAAGCCATGGGTTTGAAACCCTTTACAATGTGGCATCTACAATAACATGCTTTCTAAGTGTTAAACATAATCTGCAAATATCTTCATGCAAATCTTCTCATGCTGAGAAATGAGCATGTATAGCCTATACAGATTTATACAAAAATCTACTCCACAAAATTATATTTGTAAAATAAGCACCAAACATTCCGTATGATGAATGTATAATACCTGCACCATTATATGTACGTTCCACCGTCTATCTATCTCTCGTCATAACTGTGACTGAATAGCTTATGTAAATTTCGCCGCACATATGAAATGCTTTATGTGAATTATACTCAATGTATTATTTATATGTAAAATGCAGCAGGCTGGAAAATGCCTGTTTTGTGGCCTTGTCAAACACAAGAATGTTGTTCCAAATGCGCAATCATAACATATACATATATATATACACTGATGGACTGAACTGAGATTATTATGGATGTGGTTTCATTTCGGTGCAAACAGCTGTTTTATAAGCATGTGGTTTGAGATTCCATGGCCATTTTAATTGAAAGGCACAGGATAACATAACAGTTGGGAATATTGTTTTTCAGATGTATAGTGTATTTGCTGTTGTTAGTGCAATGCCTGTTTGTTTGCATTCAGTGGTCATTTTGTGATGTTCGATTCTCTTAATGTACATTAACAAGCTTTAAATTGTATTCAGAAAGAGTGAAATGATTAGGCTACCTTTTCTGGAATATATTTGGTTTTAAATGAAGAAGTATCTTGTTGAAGTTGGATATAAAGTTCTCTTGTTTTGCTTGAACATTTTTCTACACTCTGGGGATTTATGCATTTGCATTTTTCTATCCTGTAATGTTCATTTCTTGCATTCTGTCTGTCTTTGTCTGTGTTGAAATGGAGATCAATTGTGTTCAAATCTATGATGAAATGAAAATTAAAATATATAGCACAACAAACACCAGAGCTCTTTCTTTTCTCTCTCTGTAGGTGTTGTTTTTGTTCCATTTGTGATTTACTGAAGCAGGAGATGAACAAAAATCCAAGATGTGAGAGAATGTAAAATGTTTCTCAAGAGGCTGCACTATTTCTGTTCATTAGCTCCTTTTATTCATTTCACATCATCTGAATGTAATTGTATAAATGCACTAGGTAGGTTACAGATTTCAGGCAAGAACAATATTTTGTGCATGTCTTTGTTTAAAAAGTTAAGATGTGATTTCATTCAAAATTAGTACGACTTTTCGGTCTGATTGCGACAGCTTGGTCATGCTAAAAAGATCATGTAAATGTTTAGTTGCTGGAATACAGCACAGTTGCTCTTAATTTAGTATCGCCCACCTGTGTTTGTGATATTTAACCATTTTTAATCCTCTCTGCCTGTATCAGTATGTTTTGTCTCTTGCAGTGTATCCATTGTATAAGTGGATTAGACAGAGAGTAGTAGATCTTCCATCATCTGTGCCCCAGCCAACAAATTCAACTGACCCAGCTCTCTGAGTATGAGTGCATCCGTCTCTGTCTGCTTTTTATTTTTGCTGTCTCAGAGTATAAAAGAATCCCAGCATGCTTTAACTAAATCCACCTCTGTACCCGAGAAGCTCAGACCAATAAGCCTGGATGTGTTTTTGAAAGGAGGTCTAGACGTTTTCTAAAGGTTCTGCTAATGTGGAACATCTAATTTTCCCTCAATCATTTTTTTTATTAGAGGTTCAAGTGCGTAGTGCTGTAACGCTATTGTAATTGTTAGAATGGTCATGGATGATTTCTAGTAAAAATTATCGTACCTACCAAACCGTAAGTCGTAGAGACTTGAAACTTGGGAGGAATGGTAGTACCCTACAACATGACCAAGGCTCATCCCAGTCAGCGCTGACGGGGGCACTACAGCCATCGAAAGTACGAAATCACTCATAGCTCTTAAACCATCAGTCGCATGCTCAAGTGTCTTATGTCGTTGGAATTCTTGTCTTGTGCTGGACAAAGGAGATTTTTGCGATTTTCTTCGGGTATTTCGCATTTTTAGCAAAACCTGCTTTTGTGAACTAGTCTTATAGGTTTTTTTTTTGCCTGATCGGAACCAAACCAGTGCAGAAAGATTCCCTGGAGAGTGAATATCAACAATTATCAATTATCAATGAACTTTCAACTCACCGTGGAAAAGGGATGCCAAAACATTCGAAGAGGGCAGGGCCACTTTTAGTAAAATGCCTATAACTCCTCAATGGAGATATCTTCGCCAATTTCTGCACACTTATGTAAGAGCTCAAGCAGAGGTCACAGGAAAAAAATCACGGAGATTGGCCACTTGGTGGCGCTATAAGAGGGAAAGAAATGTAAACATGGCTATAACTAGGCAACCATTTGTCCTATCAACATGAAAATCGCTGTGTACGGTCTTGGTCCATAGTGCCACAAGTGTCTAGGACATTTGCATAACCCAAAGAAACATGTCCGCCATTGGCAGATGAAGTTTGAGCACCTATTAGACAAGGTTAACAGAGGCCGATCAGAACGAAACTCAGTGGGCCTATTTGACTCATGGCCCTAAAGGTCTGAAATTTGAAAGAAATCAGCCACTGGGGAGACAGTATCGCATTTTTAAATGTACACTGCGTGGTTTTCTGCACATATACGCGCCATTCATATTGTATGATAGACCTCTTTGTTCTGAACAACTTTGCCTCTAGAACCACTGCTGTCAATCAAACTGTTCCTTAAATGATTGAGAAGATGTGAAAAACCTACTTTTGCGAACCCGCTCAGTCTGGAAAAAAACATCACAGTCCTTTAGAAAAGGGGCCTGTCCAAATACACCCAAAAGCCTATAAAGCTTAATCAAAGCTTAACGTAACCTGCCGAGCATATGCAACAGGTGATTCTAAACAAGCATGCAAAGTTTCAGGGAGACCGGACCACAGCTGGTGCTATAAATGTTATAAAAACATCGTATTTCTATGGTTCACCTGGATTTCACAAATTCTTTTTTAATAATTGATTTAGGTGGTTACAGGCTTGCTAAATAATAAATCTGTTTCTTAAATACCTAAAGCGCTTGAACCCCAGCAATCGCTGCTTGCGGCTATATCTATTTTTATCTTTCTTGTCCTTTTCCCCCTTTTCTCTGAATTGTTTCACATTCGTTCTTCTAATGAAGAATATATAAATAACAGAGTTACTCATTAGTTACAGATATAGTTCACACAAAAATGAAAATTCTGTCATCATTTACTCACCCTCAGGTTGTTCCAAACCTGTATAAACTAACTTTCTTTGACTAACACATACATATATTTTGAAGACTGTAACCACAGAGTTGATGGTCCCCATTGACTAGTCATTTTTCTGTCATGCTGTGAAAGTTAGTGGAGTCCATCAACTGTTTGATTTACCCATATTCTTCAAAATATCTTCTTTTATGCTCAACAGAAGAAAGAAAAGGTGAGTGAATAATGACAGAATTTTCATTTCGGTCATACTATCCCTTTACCATATTTAGAGATCAGTTAAAGGGATAGTTTCCCCAAAAATGAAAATTCTGTCATTAATTACTCACCCTCATGTCATTCCAAACCCGTAAGACCTTCGTTCATCGTCAGAACACAAAATAAGGTATTTTTGATGAAATCCAAAAGCTTTCCTGTATAGACAGCAACACAACTGACATGTTCAAGGCACAGAAAAGTAGTAAGAACATTGTTAAAATAGTCCATAATGGGGCAATTGATGCGGAGGAGAAGAATTGTTGAATAAAGTTAATAATGGTAAAATAAACATAACGGTTGAACCACTGATGTCACATGGACTATTTCAACGATGTCCTTCGTATCTGTGCCTTGACCATGGTAGTACCCTTGATGTCTATGGAGGGTCAGGGAGCTCTCGGATTTCATAAAATATATCTTAATTTGTTTTCCATAGATGAACGAAGGTCTTATGGGTTTGGAATAGCATGAGGGTAAGTAATTAATGACAGCATTTTCATTTCTGGGTGAGCTATGCTTTTAAGATGACTTTTCCTTATCTGAAAATTCTGATAAAAACAAAGTTGAGTATTATCCCACTATGCTCAGCTGAGAAACTCCAGCTCTGTTTGCTACTTTGAAGTTTATACAGCTTTAAAGGTGCCAACCAAGAGTTTGAAGGTGCAGAAAAAGCACTAAAAACTGCCAAACAACAGACAAACCATCATCCCCTGTGGAGAAGTGAATGATGCTTGGGAAAGATGTGTAGGAGGTCTTTTAACCTCTAGTCTCTGTTATGAAATACTGTTATTTGTGTTGGTGGTGTGGGCGCTGATGGCAGCCCGCACAATAACATCTGCACGTGGACGTGAAAAAATAAAATATAATAAAAAAATAAAAAACGTGCAAGCCATTTTCAACAATCCTGATCTGAACTTTGGTTGGATTAATATACTAGAATGCATAAAATATGCTTTGAGCTTTTTAGATATTTTGTCTCGGGATGAGACACTAATATGGTTGGCCCACATTGCCTAGTAGTTTCCTTAATCTTCACAATATCATAATTCCCACTGGGATTACCTTTCCGCCCTCTTTCTCTGACTATTCAGGAGCAAAACGGAAGGATTTAATGCCATTATAATCTAAAAACAAAGGTTTACTGGCAGATTTGTATGTCACACCAAACGACTGACCTTATTTTAACACAAAAACACACTTTTCACTGACAAAAAGTAATATGGTATATCACGGTATTATTGGAAATAACTTGGTAAAGAAAAAAAGAAGAAACGTGATATGTCCAAATTATGGCGTTCTTTCAAAGAAAGAAAGAAAGAAAGAAAAAAGAGAATTGGACGGAGGCGGAAATAAACAGGTCACGTGGGTCGGAGGTTGCCAAGGCCGGTGTGTCTCCATGACAACACTAGTAGAGGAACGTGTCTGTGTACAGCACTACAGAGCGGTGGGTAATTAAGCTATGCTGATATGAAATATTACCGAGTTGTAAAAGATTTACATGTTTATATTTCTCCATTGCTTTCAGCTGTTTATCAGTCCAAGCGTTTGAAGTCCAGGCGTGATGGGAGTCGAGCTAGCAAGCTAACATTAGCCCAGGGATGCTAAAAACAAACGCTTACTCGACACGTTTGTTTATCTTCATTTTAATGTATCAGTTTATCAGTTCCTTTAGATAATGATGTACTAGATATTTATAACAACAGAGTGTTTATTTTGTAGAAATTTGGCTGTTTTTAATTGAATAACGTTACTAGTTGAATGTTATGAAATGCTTTTAGAGTTACTGACAGGCTGTACCAATATTTACACATTTTTCTTATAACGTTACAAAATTGTAAACGTAATAGTAAGATGTTTACAGTTAGAAATGAGAAAATAATCTTTTAGTTTTAGATTATTTTAACTTTCATGTTCAGACATTATAATAGATACTAAGATATTATATTACCTCAGTAAGTCTCTTATGCTTATCAAGGCTACATGTATTTAATCAAAAATACAGTAATATTGTTAAATATTATTACAATTTAAAATAACTCTTTTCTATTTAAGTATATTTTAAAATGTAATTTATTCCTGTGATAGAAGCTTAATTTTTAGCATAATTACTCTATAGTCTTCAGTATCACATGATCCTTCAGAAATAATTTTAATATAGTTATAAAACTCTCCACTTTCCCAACAGCTTTAAAAAATCTTATTTACTCCTTTTTGAGGTCCCAACTTTCAAGAATTACCAAGAAGTATAATGTGTAAATTCAGTATTTTCCACTGTCTTCAATTTGGCACGTTTACATATTTCATGAGGACAGTCATGCCCATTTACTTTTGATTATGGACAAACAAGTCTGTTCTTCATTCTTCCTCCAAATGCTGAAAATAAAAGATATATTATCCACTGCCCTGTTAATTTCGTGGGTGAGAATTTTGACCTAATGTTCTGATTTCACTTTCATCAGACAGGACTAATCCTTCTGTCTCTCTCTTTCTCTCTTTAGAAAAGAAAAGGATGGCAGAAACCGGTGATGGTAAAAAAGAGGATGCCGACTACAAAAGACTGCAAAGCTTTCCGCTCATCAGGGTGGGTGCAGCTCGAATGCTGCTGCTGTGACCTAGATAGAAATAACCAGTTATGGATGTGTCTGTGTTTGTCTGTTTTAGATCACTCAAACTGCTCCCTTTTCCATCTTTTTCAAAACATGACATTTTAAACATCCATTTATGCTTTTTTTATTTACTCAAACATAATATTTGCACTGCTTCTTTATTTTGCATGGTTGAAAGTCTTTTTACAGTCTTAATATTTTGCCCTGCCTTAGTCAACTCAACATAGTTTGTGTAAGTTTTTTTGTTAAAGGAGTCTCTTCTGCTCACCAAGACTGCATTTATTTGATTCAGAGTACAGCAAAAACAGTAATACAGTAGTCAACATTTGAAGTGGATCATAAACGTTTATCAAAGTTGTCCTAAGACAAAAACGGGTTTTTTTTTGTTTTTAGGGCAAATTTGATCAAAGGTTTTGATCCACTTAAAATGTTGACTACAGTATTGTGAAATATATTTATTATTTAAAACAACTGTTTTCTATTTGAATATATTTTAAAATTAGCTACATTTTACATAAAAGCTACATTTTCAGCATCATTACTTCAGTCTTCAGTGTAACATAATCCTTCAGAAATCCTTCTAATATGCTAATTTGCTGTTAAAGAAACACACACACACACACACACACACACACATATATATATATATATATATATATTAATTTAAAAAAAAAAAAAATAAGATTAGCATTAATCTGAAATAAAAAGCTTTTGTAACATTATACACTATACCATTCATATCATTTTTGGAAAGAAATTTTAGAAATTAATACTTTTATGTAGCATGGATGCTTTAAATTGCTCAAAAGGATGATAAAAACATTTATATTGTTACAAAAGATTTCTATTTCAGATAAATGCTGTTATTCTGAACTTTGTATTTGTCAAAGAAACCTGAAAAGATTCTACTCGACTGTTTTCAACATAATAATAATAATAATAATAATAATAATTATAAAAATAATTTCTTAAGGATCATGTAATTGTAGCAATGATGCTAAAAATTTAGCCTTGAAATCACAGGAAGAAATTACATTTTAAAATATATTGAAATAGAAAACAATTATTTTAAATAGTAAAAATATGTCAAAATTTTACTGTTTTTGCTGTGTTTTGGATTAAATAAATGCAGGCTTAGTGAGCAGAGGAGACTTCTTTGAAAAATATAAAAAATCTTACTGTTCAAAAACCTTTAACTGTTAGTGTATATACTGATGCTAATGTCATATAATATTACATATTTTAATGTCATGCAGTGACCTCAAAAAATAATCTTGTTACACCTATAAAAGCTTGACTGGACTATGTTCTGTTGACTTTGTCTGCAGCACACAGATATGCCAGAGGAGATGCGCGTGGAGACTATGGAGCTTTGCGTCACAGCCTGCGAGAAATTTGCCTCCAACAATGAGGTTAGTCAGCTTTGAGTGTGCATGTGAGCGTGTGCTTGTGTTATGAAGCGCAGGATTTCAGATGAATGTGCTCCCCAGGTCACACAGGTGGGGTTGGGCTCTGTGTTTCCGTCTAGTACTGAGTCAGTACACTTCACACGCTCACAGTCTGGCCATCTGGACTGCTCTAGTAGCATACATGCTTTCATCTCGCTCTCCTTCTCGCTGGTTCACTCTATTTTCAGAGCGCTGCCAAGATGATCAAGGAGTCCATGGATAAGAAGTTTGGCAGTTCGTGGCATGTGGTGATCGGTGAGGGGTTTGGGTTCGAGGTGAGCCATGAAGTCAGGAACCTGCTCTACATGTTCTTTGGGGGAAGTCTGGCCGTGTGCGTTTGGAAATGCTCCTGATGTCGCTTCCTGCCCACACAATCGCCACTGTGAGATATTTATACTCACGGATCTGTCCTAACTATGCAGCCCTATTTGACTTGAGACGTGTGTGTATGCGTGTGTGTGAATGTGCAAATGTGCGAAATTGGAGGGGGAAAAAGAATACAGATTCTTGTGCACTTCTCCAGGTCACTCTTTTTCTCTCTTACGTTTTAATGTATAGGCTTCAAATTTTTTAAGAAATTTGATTAACTTTTTTAAACATTTTTATTGAACCTACAGAGTTTATTGCAACTGACTGCAGGACCTAATTATGAAAATGTTTTAGTCTTGTCCTCTTCCTGTGCTATTTACTTTCTTAAAACATGTTGGTCCTATTGTGTGCAATTCATTATAGCACATTATTCCAAAGAAAACTTTTGCCTTTGTAATCTTTCATCAAACGTATTAACCTACTCTTGAATGATTGATTCATTTTTAATCCATCTTATTTTCAAATCCCTTCCCATCAAGCATCCATCACCATTCTTTATAAATAAACAGTGAATGAATTGTGGTATGCAACACCCACTTTAATGGCCAGTCAGTTCCAAGTGGATAAAAATAGAGTCCTACCTTTTTTTTTTTTTTTTTAAATTGAATGTTATTTTTCATTCAGAATGCGTTGTATTACAGAGGTAAAATGGTGTTTGAATTCTTTCACGTTATAGTTTACATGGTGTACATTATTCCAAAAATGTTTGCCTTTTTAATACATCATTGTGTTCTTCATTGGAGACAGATTTATTTTTCTGTTTACATCACTGGCTATGTGTGTTACTAATAGCTAAATAGCTATTTAGCCTTAGTTTTAACAATATCGCCTTTGGCTTCATTCATTCATTCATTCATGAACAGTCTTAAAAATAAAGGTTCGTCATTGGCATTGAAAAATGGTTCTTCTTTGGAATCACTGCAATAACACCCTTTTGGAGCCTTTATTTTTAAGAGTGTAATACTCACTTTACCGTTAAAGGAGTAGTTCACTTCCAGAACAGAAATTTACAGAAAATTGACTCACCCCCTTGTCATCCAAGATGTTCATGTCTTTCTTTCTTCAGTCATAAAGAAATTATGTTTCGTGAGGAAAACATTTCCGAAATGTTCTCCATATAACGGAATTCTAAGGTGCCCACGAGTTTGAACTTCCAAAATGCAGTTTAAATGCAGCTTCAAAGGGCTCTAAACGATCCCAGCCAAGGAAGACTGGTCTTATCTAGGTTATTGGTTATTTAAAAAAAAAAAAAAAAGTACAATTTGCATAATTTTTAACCACAAATGCTCATCTTATCTAGCTCTGCGATGCGCAGTGCGAACTCCCTACATCGCTGGTTTACCTTTTTTTGTAAAGGGAGCTTGACTTTATGAACACTCAGTACTTCTGCAGCGATGTGGGATGAATTTGACCCGGATTACACAGAGTTCGCATTGTGCATCGCAGAGCTAGACAAGATGAGCATTTGAGGTTAAAAAGTATGTAAACTGTACATTTAAAAAAAAAAAATAACCAGTTGTTTTGCTAGATAAGAACCTTCTTTCCTGGCTGGGATCATTTAAAGAGCCCTTTGAACCTGCATTTAAACTGCATTTTGGAAGTTCAAACTCACGGGCACCATAGAAGTATGGCAAGGGGGTGAGTAAATTATCTGTACATTTTTGCTCTGGAAGTGAACTACTCCTTTAAGTCCTGCTCTTGATGATGAATATCTTGTTTCACTCGTAAATACACTACTGTTAAAAAGTTTGAGGCTAGTAAGATTTCTTTAGTTCGCTACGGTTGTCTTTATTCAATTAAAATAGTCAAAAACAGAGCTTTTGTGAAATATTATTACAATTTTAAATAACTCTTTTCTATTTAATATAATTTATTCCTGTTACGTCAAGCTGAATTTTTAGCAGTCATTAGAACAGTCTTCATGATCCTTCAAAAAGAAATCATTCTAGAAATCATTCTAATATGCTGATTTGGTGCTCCAAAAACATTTTTTTTACTATTATCAGTGTTGAAAACAATTGTGCTGCTTAATATGTTTATGGAAACTGCAATACATATTTTTCAGAATTCTTTGATTAATACACTCTTAAAAATACAGGTGCTTCACAATGTCGTAGAAAAACCTTTTTTGACTAAATGGTTCCATAAAGAACCTTTAACATCTGAAGAACCTTTCTGCTTCACAAAAGGTTCTTTGTGGCAGAAGAAAGTTCTTCAGATTATAAAAAGGTGAGAAAGAGATGGTTCTTTAAAGAACCTTTGACTGAATGGTTCTTTGTGGAACCAAAAACCTTCTAAAGCACCTTTATTTTTAAGAGTGTAGAGTTTGAAAGAACAGTTATTAATTTAAACGTAAGTCTTCTGTAATGTCCCTGATGAACAAAAGTGTCAATTTCTTAAAAATAAAAAGAATCAAACCTCTTGCCTCAAACCTTTGAACAGTAGTGTATGTCACATTACAGAGGTAAAATGGACTGTACGTGGCAATATATAGTTAAGTGTAGGTGTGTAAGACATCCCTATAACTATTTCAATTTGTGAGTGAACATACAGTAATGTGCTGTGTAACAACTAAAGTGTCAGTTTGCGTTTCGTGTCTCTTTGAGGCTCAGAAGACTCAATTGTATTCGTCTGGCAGGTTGTCGTAGGAGTGTGTTTGCCGTGTGAGGCTGTTGAGGACAGAATGTGTGTCGTTGCACTCCATTTCATGTGGCATTTTAAAAATGCATCGCCTTTCTCTGTCTTTCTCTTTTTCTCTCTCTTCCTCTCTCTCTGTCTGTTTCCTGTCCAGCAGTGTCTCTCTATCCGTGGGCTGCTCTGCCACCTGTTTCAGATTCCTCTTTCTATTTCACTGTTCGTTATTTTTTTCAATCCTTTCATTGTCATCCCAGGAATCTTGTGCTCTGTACCTTTTCTCTGTTTATGTAACCAGCATTAGTAGAGTGTGAATACTTGAATGTGATATAATAATGTTCAGATTTTTAAAACTTGATTTCTGAAGGTTTCTGTAGTCATGCAATAATACAGTTAGTACTCTCTCTCTCTTTTCTTTTTTGGTACCATTTCACAGCCTTGAATTTCATAAATGCTGAAACCTTAATTTTCAACTGTTTACAATTTAAAACCTGTTGTAATAGTCTTCAGAAATTAGTGGTGCTTATTTGTGGTATAATTATGGGAGTAATTTCTGCACCACACGACACATTATAAACCCACAAAATGGTATTTATAGTTTGAATTTCTTTAAAAATGACCACAAGCTGAGACCTAAAGTAACCTGCTCTGTCTTATCTGATGGCGTGTTGTCGGTTTCCTCTTTGCTCCATGATGTGTTTTTCACTGCGTGAGAACATGATGTGTGGCGTGAGAGCACCATGGCTTGTCAGAGATAGCAAGAGTAATGAAGGGGGACGGGTCTTTGCAAAAGGTCAGTTGCAAACAGCTAAGATGTAAGTGCTATAAGTTTACATGGATGAACAGATACAAATGTTATTTTAAAAATATTTTTAAATCTTTTTTTTTCACCACTGTTAATTTGAATGTTTGCTGTTTGACACTTTTGATACTTAAAACTAACTTGCTGCCAAATTCATGAGTTTGATCAGAGGCGGTATGCAAATATGTCACAGTCATCATTCTGAGAAACAAATACTAGAGCAAATAATGCTTTTAATTTCATCTGAGGTTATATGCTGCAATATTTTATCAGAATGTTCCATCCTTGTTCCTGCAATGTTTAATGGTTTAAATGCAGTAAAAAACCTTTAATGACTTTATTATGATCTTTTAAAGTACATTTTTATGTCAACTTTGTGCAATAATTGCTGTTTAGATAAATAAAATTTTATAAAAGACATGTAAGTCTACTGTGTGGTATCAGCAAATCCAAAATTTGAGTTTGAATCTATTAACTGATTCTGTATACTGAGACAAAATTGAGAACTGAAGGATTTTTAGCTGATTATACAAATTGTTTTGAATGAATAGGAGGTATTCTCCTGCTCCAGTGTCCCACGAAATGTATGCTATTACAAAATGTTAATTTTTAGTAATGTTTGTTATTCTTAACACTCCTTCTGATGGCACCAATTTACTGCAGTGAGCGAGTGATGTAATGCTAAATTTCTCCAAATCTTTTCCAATAAAGAAACAAACTCATCTACGTCTTGGATGACCTGAGGGTGAGTACATTTTCTGCAAATTTTCATTTCTCAGTGAACTATTCCTTACAGGATTAGTTCACTTCCAGAATAAAAATTTCCTGATAATTTACTCACCCCCAAGTCATCCAAGATGTTTGTGTCTTTCTTTCTTCAGTCGAAAAGAGATGGGTTTTTGAGAAAATCATTCCAGGATTTTCTCCATATAGAGGACTTTAATGGGGATCAACGGGTTGAAGTTCCAAATTGCAGTTTCAATGCAGCTTCAAAGGACTCTACATGATCCCAGCCGAGAAATAAGGGTCTTATCTAACGAAACGATTGTTCATTTTCTTGCACTTGTTTTGTGATGCACATGAGCGACTTCAATCACGTTGGAGAGGTCACACATGGTTAGTTCTTCGTCTTTGTAATTTGGTTCAAAAAGGTATGGGCAGGGTGAAAAACTTCCTCCTCCAACTTCAAAATCATCCAACATTGTTCTTTTTTTGTAAAGGGCGTTTGACTTTCTTTGCACGCTTGCTTTGTAAACACTTGGTCGGTACTTTTGCCTACGTCATGTGTGACTACGTAATGCACAAAGTCGAGCTAGTGCAAGACAAGCATTTGTGGTTACAAATTTTTTATTTATTTATTTTTTTTTTTTTTTTTTTTTAGAAAATGACCGTTTCACTAGTCAAGACCCTTATTCCTCCCATGTAGAGCCCTTTGAAGCTGCAATGAAACTGCAATTTGGACCCATTCAACCTGTTTATGCCAATTTAAGTTTCTCAAAAAACCTTAATTTCTTTTTTGACTGAAGAAGAAAGACATGAACATCTTGGATAACATGGGGGTGAGTACATTATAAGGAAATTTCTAATCAGGAAGTGAACTAATCCTTTATAAAGATACATATTTAATATAAATTTTAATCAGTATGAAGTATTAAGTGATGTCACATATTTTGCCCTACACTGTAAAAAATGACTGTGAATTTAACGGTAAAATGCTGTAAAAAAAGCTACAGTAAAAACCTGATAAATGATTAATGGTAAGTACCCCTACTGTATACGGTGAAAAACTGTACTGGATGTTACATGTAATTTTACAGTAGTGTACCATTTTTGGAAGTGAAAAGAAAATAAAAATTACAGTGAATAACTGTAAATTGCCATTCCCAGAATTCCCTGCTTTACATTTCAAGTTTGATTGTTTTTTTTTTTTGTTTTTTTTAAATATTTTTTTTCTTTTCAGTTTTGTACATTAGGTATGTATGTTACATGTAATGGTTTTTAAAAATTTTTTGTTCAGCTTTTGTGTGTTTTATTCCAATTAGCTTTTGTGCCACTGATGTTATTGACCTTATAAATCCAGTATCTTGTTTTACGTTTATATAGGCTTTATCAACAAACCCCTCCTTATGTCCATGTTCTCTTCCGTCCACCTCATCCACCTTCTATTTGTGTTTTTTGTTTCACGATCATTGCTTGCCCAGACGTGCAGTTTCCTCTCTTTCCACAGCATCTCCCAGTCTCTTCTCTTTCTGTTCTCTGTATTTCAGATGAACTGAACTCAGATCAGATGGTGGGCTGGTGCTGTGTGTCTCTGGCTCGCGCTTCTCATTAACAGCTTGGCTCTCTCTGGGGGATTGCAGGATCTGCCTGACATTTTGCTGACCAGGAACATACCGCAGAGAGACACGGCGGGAAGAGGAATGCGAGCCAAAGATCAGATTCGAAACGAGATCATTAGATAGAAAGAATGCATCACGCCTGAGATTTTAGACTACGGTAAAATATGCACTAAAACACAGGGGGGTAAAGATGGAAGAGAAAGAGCTGAAATGAATTTGTCATTCGCTGTAGAACCTTCCTGGAAAAAAGAGTGTAGACTGAACAGTAGAGAGATGTAGAGTGATTGATGAAAGGACAGAGCAGCGGTTGAGAAAGATCATCACAGTGATTTGTAGATCATGAATGTTCAGATGAAGCAGAAGAGGGATTACACTGATTACATAACTGTGTGTGTGCGTTGAAAGAGGATTGATGGCAGTGAAGAAGTGAACGGGATGTGAGGAGAGCATCAGTGAGGGGATGAGAGTGGGTTTGAGGAAGGAATACAAATCAGTTTTCTTTTTTTCCTTTGGTTTCTCTCACTTTTTCAGCAATCTGCCTTCCAATTTTTATAATACGTGTAGATCCAGTCCTAGGTGCTGATTGGTCAATATGCTGTATGTTTACATACACATTTATGATTGAGCTACAGCAGGGTTTCGTTTTTGTTGTAGTCAGTAGTAACTGTGTCGCTCCTAACAGTGACCTTTAGTCGTGATTTTATTCACAGTACAGCTTATATTAGACATTATGGCATAAAATGGTAATTGCCCACTTTTTTAGCAGCATTGTTAGGCATGACCCCTTAGCTGTTATAAATTCACTGTAAACCATGGCTTCACAGGGCTTATTTCCTTTATAAAATGGTTATTCAGTATACATTAACAAAATAAAACCACAAATAAAGTGTAATGATATTCATAAAAACTATTCTTCCGCCACACAGTTCCTCAGAAACTGTTGTGGTTGCAACAAAGTGGCAACACACAGACGTAAACAAAGGTGCATGTTTGTAGAGTAATTTACAACAGCTTCGAATGCGGCTCAACCAATCAGAATTCAGAATTCGTATAAAATTCAATCCATATTTTACAGAAAAATGCAAAGCATTAGTTCTTTTAATTTATAAATATTTATTTCTACCTTCTCTTTAAAAA
>JAHKKF010532922.1:33275-43611 GCA_019740295.1 Labeo calbasu
ATAATATTTTTGTGTTTTTAAAAGAAGTTTCTTATGCTCATCAAGCCTGCATTTATCAAAGATAAACAAAGAAAAAATGTAATTTTGTGATATATTATTGCAATTTAAAATAACGGTTTTCTACTTTGATATACTTTAAAACATAATTTATTCATGTGAAGAAATGCTGAATTTTTAGCATCATTACTCCGATCTTCAGTGTCACATGGTCCTTCAGAAATCGTTATAATATGATAATCATATATAATCGTTATAATTTATAATGAATCAACAGTTGTGCTGCCTAATATTTATTTGGGACATGTGATACTTTTTTGTTGTTGTTGCTTTTTAGTCATTAAAGAGTCAAAAACAAATTATCACAGGTTCCCCAAAAAATGAAATAGCACAATAATTTCAACACTAATAAATCAGCATATTAGAATGATTTCTGAAGGATCATGTGACCATGAAGACATCAGTAATGGCTGATGAAAATTCTTTGCTGCATCAAAAATAAATTCTATTTTAAAGTATATTAAAATAGGCAACCAATATTAGAAATCACAATAATATTTCACAAAATTACATTTTTTTTTTCTGTATTTTTATCAAATAAATGCAGCCTTGATGAGCATAAGAGACTCATGAATTTAGCTACTAGATATGATTTTTTTATATATTTTTTTTTACTACATGCAGTTGAGATTACACTAGTCTCATGGTTCAATTAAAGCACATATTGATTAATAATCTCAGAGGTCTGTCTTGAAAGGTTTATGCAGAATCATTAAAAATCGATTTCTCCATGGAGAAAATGAAAACCTCTTAAGTGGGTAGTTTCTGCTCCATTAGTAGCACCAAACTGAATTGCAAAAATGACTCTATTTGAGCAGGTTTCCCATCCACTCCCCATCTGCCATTGGTCTCATTGCCTAATTATATAACTGTTGATGATAGTTGTGACTCCTCTCATAACTTCTCATCTCTCTCAATCTCTTTCTTTCTCACTCGGGGGTGAATGAAATATTCATAACTTGGCAGTGAGAGTGAGGGAGTGAGTGCACCAGCAGAGTGTCTCAAACATGTTCCCTCCTTCACATGTGGAGATATGTCACACACACAGTGTTTTTATTTGTGTGAGTTGAGTTTTCATCTGTAAATTTCTTATTCAGATAGGAATTAGAAGACTGTCAGATTCCAGATGCTTCCTCAATCTCAGCAGTGCCCATCTGAATTCCAAATAACAGACCAGTTTTCCATGTGGAAGATGAATAAATGGACAAAGTATTGACAGACGAGAAGAATTAGGAAGGTAATGCACAAGAAAAGAGTATAAAAAAGGAAGCAGATGAATATTTAATAGTTTGTCCCTGAGCTTGACGTCTAGCCTCTTGACACATACAGTATTAATAAACAGGATGGCAGGATGCTCTTGTGTATTTATGAGTGAAACAGCAGGCTGTTGTCTTGAAGATGCTGCAAAGGATTGTAAAGGGTGATGCTTTGTCAAATTGAGGTAAATAATATGCAAATAAATTGGGTTTGCAGATAAATATGGAAATGCGTCATATTTTAGTGAATTTTAACAAGCCATTTTGTTCCTAATTTATTTGCATGCATAATCGAATGCTCTGGCAGTGTTTGCAGTGGAACGACATAATGATATACTAAATTATGCCTGCTATTTCTAAAAAAAAATGTTTGTAAAACTATGCAATTATAGACGTTTAAACCAGTAATATGCGACACTGTGATCAAAATACTGTATGTGTCGTCCAACAAACCACTCTTTTCCTTTTTTGCAGTTTTGTGTCTTTTTGTAGCCTGTCTAAAAGTGAGGAATTTGAGGTGACTGTTGCTTCTAATTAATTTGCATTGGAAATAGAAGGGGAAGTTAAATGCAGTACATTGTGGGACACACTTAGAATGCTTAAAAGTGTTAGTTCACCCAAAACTTAAAATTCTGTCATTAATTACTCACTCTTATGTCACTCCAAACTTGTAAGACCTTTGTTTGTTTTCAGGAAAACACAATTTAAGATATTTTTGATTAAATCCAGGATGTCTCTGACCCTCCCATATACAGGAAGAGTACTACCACGTTCAAGGCCCAGAAAAGTTTATGAAGCTATGAGAAAACTTCTTTTGTGCAAAGAAATTAAAAATAGCGATTTTATTCCACATTTTCATCTCCACTGCATCAGAATTTGTGGACTTGTGGACAGAATTTTCATTTTTGGGTGAACTAACCCTTTAATGTATGTTCAGAACAGCATACAGACATAGTATGTGTGCTGTGCACAGTATGAAAACTTTCTGTATGTATTGCATATATGGAGAAACTACTACAGTTGTCAAAATCTTAAGTTTGCATCAAAGCACACAAGCATACAAACAAAACCCTGAATCCGAATACCGCGTTCAGAAAGGAGATGACACCTACTGTAGAACTATAAAGGAAATAAATACAAGATAGGAGTAAAATAAATACATTTCAGTACTTCCTCTCGCAATTATATCGTTGTGTAATTAATTGCGGGCATCAGGGAGCCGCTGTTTATATGCGGGGCATTGAAATCTCTTTTAAATACACAACCACTTTTTACTTTCACTTTCAAGATTCGCGATTACACATACTCTCATGTACTCTGTATACAGTGTTGCCAAGTCCGCAGTTTTCCCGCTGATTGAAGCTACCCCAATGACGTGATATTTAGCCCCTGGAATGCACATTTTACCAGGGGAACCGTGATTGCACGTTTAATGTACTACTGAATACGTTGTTCTGCTAATTCATGCCTTCTAAACCACAGAAGAAAAAAAAATGTGTGGAAGCTGCTAAATCATATTGGACTTAAGATTTAGTAAGCAGGAAGGGCACAATATTTTGAAAAGAAATGTGTACAAACAGGCATGTTGTGAAGATTCTTGCCCTGAAAATCCTAGTTCAGTTTGGCCAACCACAAATGCCTTTTGTTCCAGTTTTTTTGTACTCTTCTCCTTGATTTGTTTTATTTTTTAAATTGTTTAGCTTTTGGCAGTCTGTAGTACTCCACATGTTTTTAACGGTTCGACCGATCAGTACAGCCCAAACTATGACAAAAATGTATCATTTTCAGCAGTAATAATCAGCAAAATAAGTTTTGTTCACTTCAGTGGCATTGTTTGAATTCATTACCGTCAATATGGCTAATTGATGACGCGTCGTAAAAACGCTCTATGCTATGGAGCGGAGTGGTGCTTAGGACCTCCAAATCAGTCTCCATTTCCTATCAGTCATCTCTCCTTACTCTGTTTATGTGGTAAGGGAAATTGTATGTACTGTATTGTAACAGGCTACCGCTAGTGGCTCTGTAGAACACGTTATTCGTTTTCCGTGTCTTTCCGAATTCTCCCCCCATGTCATTGTCCATCGCAATGTTTCACTCTAGACATCATCCCATGCAAATTTGGTAGACATTACCCAGCCCTATAGCTTCAAACAGTAGTATACTACATGTAATGCTTAGTTGTGTAAAATAATTTTGTGTAAACATGTCTTAACACTTGGCAGTCAATCAAGTATTAGATCATTTAGGAAGGAAACTCATGACTTCTGTCATTTTCAGATTATCACATTGGAAACAGAATGTCACATCAAGCGTGAACATGCAGTGTTGTAGAGTGAAACAGTCAGGTTCCAAGAGGAAAATTTTCCATTTATTTTCTCAGTATGGAAATTTTTAACCATATCTCCATAAACCTTTCAAGACAGGCCTGTTGTGAGCTCTGAGGTTGTTCACTGGTATATGCTATTGTTGAAGCCATCCTTCACAATATTCCAACTTGTTTTTAAAATAATCCTGTTATCAGTAGAATTCATGGTGAAAAACAACATTACCCACAATGATGTACAGAGCATTCCACCGATCATCAGCTGCAAATTATGAAATTGAGTTAGTTTCCCTGTGCCTTTAAAACACTGAAATATTTGTGTACATGTATGCATATTTTGCAGTAAGCTTAAATGTATTGTTTCTATAAATATAACCAACAACTTTAAATTGATAGTTTTATATGTCACTATCATTTTAATTTGATTGTCATTCCTCAATGTCTCATGGGATTGTAAGTCTTTCACTCAAGTCCTATAAAAGTTTGTAATGTTGTGATTCACCTCATAGCTGGTTGCCTTGCTTTATGCTTTCAGAGTGTGCTTAATTAATAAGTAACATCTTTGTAATTTGGTTTGTTTGTGCTTTAGGGTTCATTTGCATCTGTTGTGCAACTGGACTTGAGCTGTGTATGTGGAAATGCAAAAGACACACGCAACTGATTTTACGCTGGGGTTCAGCCTCTCTGCGTACAGCAGTGAGCCTTTGAATTAATGATGCGATGGATGGTGTCTGAGGCGGCGCTCCGTACTTTGAGGATAAAGACATGTCAGATCCACTCCTGCCAGTTTACAACCACTGCATGTTACGTAAAGGATCTTTGGAGATAAGCAGAGGTCTGGTTTTAGGCTGGTGCTGGTCTGCGTATGGCCTGATCATGCGTATGTTTTCTTAATTCCAGGATTTTTGACGTCAAGCCTGTGCAGTTGTGTGTGGTCATGCTTCCTTTAGAGGACGCCTGATGTCTCTGGTTTGGTTCTTATGAAGTGTTACCAGAGGAATTTATATTTGCATTTAAAGGGACTGTTCACTTAAAGGGATAGTTTGTCCAAAAATGAATTCTGTCATCATTTACTCATTCTCAAGTTGTTCCAAACACCTTGATGTATGAGTTGTTAAACACAAACGATGATATTTTGAAGAATAATGGTAGCCATTGACTTTCATAGTATTGAAAAAAAAATACTATGGAAGTCAATGGCTACCGTCAACTGTTTTAAAAAAAAAATCCTAAAATTTTAAACAGTGTATGTTCAAAAAATGTTTGACTTCAATGATAGTAGAATGTACCTTTGGTTCTCAGGTGTCATTTGATCAGATGAGAGCTAACAGTGGTAATGTCTATAGACGATATCTTGCAAGAAACTCTTGTTGTCAAGTATTGCTTCAGAAGACTGGGAATACAGTGCTGCACATGGGAATTGCTTACATAAGGCACAAGACCGTGAGTAATAAAAACATGTAAATACCAAGACAGAGAGAAAAATGCAGCACCTGCCAACAATGCAGGGTTTTGTTCACAAATGCATATACATAAATCCAGAAGGTGTTTGTTAGAACATCTTATAACGTTTATTACTGAGCCCACATACATCTGTCAGGTCTGTGTTAAGATATTGATTAATGTGTTGTGTTGTCCTGTCATTGTGATATCTGCACAAAACCTATGCAGTTTTTTCAAGAAAATGTAGTTCTTAAATTAACATTGAAGAAAGAAGAAAGGGGAAGGATGTGGAGACAGATGCATTCATGTTGATATGTGTTATTGTTTTGTGTGCGTTCATATTTTATGAGGTATTTTCAGACTACAGAAAGTATTTTTAAGCTTTTTGTAATTGTACTCTTTTTCAGAGAGTTCTTTAAAGCAACTTCTTTTGTGTTAGAAGAAAGAAGTCATGTAGGTTTGGAACGACATGAGAGTGAGTAAACTTTCTCTTCAACACACAGTTCCAGGGGGACTGACAGTGACTCAGATGTGCTACTTTTTCCTGCTTCATGTTTAATACTTTTTTTGTCATTCTCCAAAGCCATTTTGGGTTCTATGAAGAGAGATGGGCAAGGAAGGTTGTATGTCATAAGTCTTTTTGAAGCAACTCTGGCACCCCAGAGGATTATCCACAAAATACTGAAAAAATACTAACAAAAAATGGTGACTGTATATTTTACAGCTCCTGTTAATGTTAAGATTATTGTATCCTATGATGTAATGTATTAAATCATATAACCTGTTATTATTAATTGCACTGATAATAACACATTATTGATTTAACGGCACATTGTTTCACACTATCAATATAAGAAATATCAAATAGAAGAGACACTAAACTAGAACTGACTGAAAAATAAAGGAATATAACTACGAGTTTACTTATTACTTAACTTTTTCTTTCAAAGCTTCATTTTAACAGTTCTTTTTTTTTAATGTAAATGTATTTCTTTTAAAAAACGTAACTTTTTGTAATCATATATTCTTTTTCCTTTAATATTTTTACACTGCAGTTGAACAAACTCTTGTGTGCTGCTGCATGGAAAGGCGAGTTATGATTTTATTTTCAACATTTTCATTCTGGATAATTTGCGCCCTCTGGTGGACAAAAGAGCAACTATGAATACAAACGCCATAAAAAACATTTTAGGAAGTATATCAGTCGGGATTTATAACAATGAATATTTGCTGAAAACTCACGTTTAGTTTAGTAGAGTTTTGCATGAAGCTGTGTTTGGTCTCGGTTCAGCTGTGGTGATTGGGTTCGTTCTTTTGAATAGGATCTATATGAATTGGTTGAACAGTGTTTAAATGTGGGTATTTGACTGACATTGAAACATAATTAACTAAAGAAAAAAAAAACTTTTAAAAACCGTATAGCAGACATGTTATCAATAAAACGCAATAAAAAACATGTTGTAAACCTGTGTGGCAGTTTTATCAACACCTGGTTGATCAAACCACGGTTTAAAAAAAATTCAATAAAACCTCTTTAGTCAGGAAATTAAAGTTAAACATTCTCTTTCTTTTTAAGCATTCGCATCTGTGTGACTAACAGAACTGGAACACGTGAAATACGATTAACATCCTAATAAAACGTCGACACGGTGTGCGTAATACACGCGCCTTGATGTTTGTAGTTGTTTTAAAAGAAACGGTTCGAAAGATCCGGTAGGCGGAAATCTAACCCTGTGACGGGTTAACATTCGCTTTGTCTACGCCACTTCCCTATTCTTCACACTTAACCGGGTTATCAGATACAGGCGGGAATTTTGGAAACAACAATTTCTGTTTCTGTAGTCCCCGTGTCAAGTACAGAAACATACAATTCTTCGAGACAGCTCGGCCGGTGACAGGTAAAGTTACGCAAGAATCAAATATGCAAGCAAAACATTTATACATAACATTTGGGCTATTCAGTTGGTACAAGTCTGAGACATTGCTTTGTAATCATGTATTTGGAACAGAACTGTATCTGTTGTATTGTATTAAACTACATGCTGTTGTAAAGTAGCTAAAATGATTACATGTCGCACTGTAGATTGCACTATGCCTAGAGTCAGCGGCCAAATGGACCCATTAGACTTTAATACGAATGAAGAGTTGCTGTTTTTCTTCCACCGGAAAAAGACGGAGATTTCGTGTATAGAACAACCGCACAGACTCCTCACTCAGCTGCGCGACCACGACCTGATTCCGGAGAAACTTTTTGAGGTAGAAGCGCACCAACTTTTTCATAACCACTCTCTCTCACCCACCCCGTGCATTTGACCATCTGACTAGCAATAACCCGCGCTAAACAAAAGGTTCCACTACCCTGGTTTTATGGGCATAGTAACTAAGTAATTACATATATTGGAGGCATGTACCAAGGCAATATCTTTTCTTTTTTCGACATGAAACTCTTGTTGCCAAGTATTGCTTCAGAAGACTGGGAATACAGTGCTGCACATGGGAATTGTTTACATAAGGCACAAGACCGTGAGTAATAAAAAACATGTAAATACCAAGACAGAGAGAAAAATGCAGCACCTGCCAACAATGCAGGGTTTTGTTCATAAATGCATATGCATAAATCCAGAAGGTATTTGTTAGAACATCTTATGACGTTTATTATTCAGCCCACATACATCTGTCAGGTCTGTGTTCAGATTTTGATTGATGTGTTGTCATGTCATTGCGATATCTGCACAAAAAGTATGCATGAGCTTTTTCAAAAAAATGTAGTTCTTAAATGATGGTACCATGATAGCATTATTTTTGGGTATACAACCATAGTAGTACAATGTTTTGGGGCATGTACTGTGGCAATTACATAGTTTTATTTATTATTATTATTTATTTATTTATTTATTTATTTATTTTAAACAGGGAACCATAATAATAACCATAGTAATACCATGTTTTGGATCATATACTATGGTAATACCCTGATAATGTTGGTGTGGTTGATGATTTGGGCATTTATCCATAGTAATACCATGTTTTGGGGCATGTGCTACCATCACTTTACTATGGTACTGCCACTGTACTTTTTAGAAAAGTGTTATGTCAAAGTGTGTCAGTTTATTCTTTTGCATATTTAGGTGTAAGACGTCTGATCATACAGTACTTCCATCTTCTTGCATGTGTTCCTGTCTGTTTTTGTCTGTAGAATGTGAAAAATATGCATACTCCTAAGCAGAAGGAGCAGGCCTTCTATGAGGTTCTGGACTGGCTGGAGAAAAATAGACCTCAGGACATTCAACAGTTCTGGCGCTGTGTGTTTGAAGATCATATCCTGAAGCTGTACCCGACACTACGTATGCTCAGAAACAGTCTGCTGGACAGTCAGTAGTTTTGATTATTATCAGCTTTATTTTTTGTTGTCTAGAGGCTCACGCAGGGTTACTAAGCTATGATAAAGCAGTGGCAAAACAATATATATGTACAGTATCTAGGCCCTATCAAACTCTACAAGGAACCTCCGGGTGTTGAGACACCGACATAGGAGGAGAAAAAAGAAGGAAAGGCAGAGAAAGGTAAGGAGAAGAGCTAAGTAAAGATGATAGAAATAGTGAGGACAATGATCATCCTGATCTTTTCTCTGCTTTCACACCCAGTCTGAGGAAACCAGACAAAAAAAAAAAAAAAAAACTTATTCTGTGAGTACCAGTAAAAAAAAAAAAAAAAAGTTACTTGTGATAAAGTAAACCTTAACTATATAGAAGCTGTCTCCTGGATGATCAATAGTTTTAATTATTATCAGCTTTATGTTTTGTTATCTAGAGTTCTGTTATCTCATGTTATGCTTATGCTTTGATAGATCAAGAATGGGTTCATACACTGACCAAAATAATAAATGCAACACTTTTGTTTTTGCCCCCATTTTTCATGAGCTGAACTTAACATCTTAAGACTTTTTCTATGTACACAAAAGACCTATTTCTCTCAAATATTGATCACAAATCTGTCTAAATCTGTGTTAGTGAGCACTTCTCCTTCGCCGAGATAATCCATCCACCTCACAGGTGTGGCACATCAAGATGCTGATTAGACAGCATGATTATTGCACAGGTGTGCCTTAAGCTGGCCACAATAAAAGGCCACTCTAAAATGTGCAGTTTTATCACACAGCACAATGCCACAGATGTTGCAAGTTTTGAGGGAGCATGCAATTGGCATGCTGACTGCAGGAATGTCCACCAGAGCTGTTGCCCATTAATTGAATGTTCATTTCTCTACCATAAGTCGTCTCCAAAGGCGGAAAATTTGAAAGTACATCCAACTGGCCTCACAACCGCAGACCACGTGTAACCAAACCATCCCAGGACCTCCACATCCAGCATCTTCACCTCCAAGATCATCTGAGACCAGCCATCCGGACAGCTGCTGCAACAGTTGGTTTGCATAACCAAGGAAATTCTTCACAAACTGTCATAAACCGTCTCAGGGAAGCTCATCTGCATGCTCTTCATCCTCATCGGGGTCTCGACCTGACTGCAGTTCGTCATCGTAACCAACTTGAGTGGGCAAATGCTCACATTCGATGGCATCTGGCACTTTGGAGAGGTGTTCTCTTTACGGATGAATTCCGGTTTTCACTGTACAGGGCAGATGGCAGACAGTGTGTATGGTGTCATGTGGGTGAGCGGTTTGTTGATGTCAACGTTGTGGATTGAGTGGCCCATGGTGGCGGTGGGGTTATGGTATGGGCAGGCGTATGTTATGGACAACGAGCAGGTGCATTTTATTGATGGCATTTTGAATGCACAGAGATACCGTGACGAGATCCTGAGGCCCTTTGTTGTGCCATTCATCCAAGTGCATCACCTGTGCAATAATCATGTGGTCTAATCAGCATCTTGATATGCCACACCTCTGAGGTGGATGGATTATCTTGGCAAAGGAGAAGTCAGATGAAACCAGGCAAAAAAAAAAAAAAAAACATCATTCTGTGAGTCCCTGAACTACAGCAGTTCTCCTCAGGGTTATAGTTTAATAACACTAAAGGTGCAAAGGTAAAACATAGCCTACTTTCTTGCTTTGCTGTAATTAGTCAACTTTATTTAATTATTATCAGTTTTGTATTTCGCTATCTAGAGGCTCACGCTGTGTTACTAGGCTATGATGAATGGGTTCATATATATGTACTGTATCTGTTTATTCTTTTCTTTGTCCCAGACCCTAACAAACTCTGTGTGGAACCTCCAGATGTTGAGACACTGACAGAGAA
>JAHKKF010532923.1:0-24900 GCA_019740295.1 Labeo calbasu
CACATTACCAGATAATCCGTGCCGAACATCGGGACCGATCGAGGTGCTCGACAAGATTTTTGCTCCGATTCTCGGGAGGGGAAAATCGGGGCAAAATCTGCCTAAAAATCCTGTAGTGTGAGGCCTAAGTGTCCCGATTTTCAACCAGCTTTGTACTGTTAATGTTGGTAGTTTAAGTAAATCATTTTTTTTCCATGTTACCTGCAACAAGATATCACCATTTATTAGTAACGTAAATTCTGGCAGACTTTTGACAGCTTCAGGGCTTTTGTGAAAATACGATCTGATCTGTAATTTCTGGATTTTGTTTGGTTTGTACTGTTAATGTTGGTAGTTTAAGTAAATCAAATTATTTTTCCATGTTACCTGCACCAAGACAACAAATAAAAATGTATTTATTAACAACGTAAACATATCATGTGGCAGAATTTTGACAGCTTCAGGGTTTTTGTGAAAATTACAGATCAGATTGTATCAGATTGTTTTTTTCCTCAGAACTGAACATTGTAACAAACTGTAAGTTTATATCTGACAATTGTGAAAAAAAAAAAAGAAAAGTCAGAACCGCAGGATATAAACTCACAATTCTGAGAAAAGTCACAGCTGTGAGATATAAACTTGCAATTGCAATAAAAAGGTCTCACAAAAAAAAAAAAATGTTATATCCTGCAATTCTGACTTTATTACTTGGAACTGTTTATAGCGTTTATATCTTGCAATTCTGAGAAAATTGGTAAGAATTGTGAGATAAAAAGTTACAATTATCTTTTGACTTGTATTATTCCCTGGTGAAGTTTCCAGTTTATTCTAGTTATGTAGCACTGATTAAAAAAATACTGCATAGACAGCCAACTTTTATTAAACCCACATCTTGCAAGTGGTGAATTACCTCTTTAACTGATCCAAATCAAACTGATCACAAAATATAATTTTATTGGATTTTTATGCTCATTTAAACAAAATTATAAATCTGAATGCTTCAAAATGCTATAGCAAACATCCTCTCAACAAATTGCTTGATTTACGGCATCATGTCTGTATCACAATTGGTGCAGGATGAGCACAATGATGCTAAAAACTTAATGTTATGGGGTTATTCAAATCTCTAAATCTGCATACGTGTAATAATAATGCTAATGGTATGGATGCTTGCCTTTTAAAACATAATTAAAAACATAATCTGACACAAACTGGCAGTAAATTCAGCTCTTACCTTAAGGTCTGTATTGAGGACCCAGATGAAGGTGCAAACTGAAGGATTACTGCTAGATTTCAACACCACAAATCCACCAGGACCATTTTCCCCTCTGAGAAAGAGATTGAGAGAGGGATGGAGTAAAGAGTTTAGTTTACAGCTTTAAATTCTCCATTTCCATTGGCTGAGGAAGCAAAAAGCTTTGCATTTAAGCAGACCTGACGTAGCGACTGTGATGGGGTTTGCTGCAGTGATTGGTGGCCATGCCTGCAGAAATATAGCAGTCTCGCCTACGCTCCACCCGACGAACGTTCACAAAGTCCCTGAAGATTAAGAATGAGAGACAGGTTGAACCCTTTGACTTCTTAATTATTTGTAAAGCCAATCAAAACATCTCATTTGCAACAAATACGCACTGCTTTCACATTCCAAACTGCCTTAAAGGGGTAGTTCACACAAATATTAAATTTTGTCATTAATTACTCACCCTCATGTTGTTCCACGCAAGACCTTCGTTCATCATCAGAACACAAATTAAGATATTTCTGATGAAATCTGACAGCTTTCTGACTCTTTATAGACAGCAACCCAATTATCATGTTCAAGGCACATAAAAGGTAGTAAGGACATCGTTAAAATATTCCATGTGACATAAGTGGTTCGAACAAAATTTTATAAAATGCAAGGTCAGAAAGCTCTCAGATTTCATCAAAAATATCTTAATTTGTGCTCCCAAGATGAACAAAGGTCTTATGGGTTTTGGACGACATGAGGGCGAGTAATTAATAACAGAATTTTCATTATTAGGTGAACTATCCACCCTTTATGCATCAATTCGTAAGCGCTCTCACCTGGGAGACACGACACCTCCAGCGGCTCCTGCAGAAACATCATATGACACCATTGTGTTGTCATCCACTCTTTGTAAAATCTGTAGACAGATCCATGAACAACACAGAGAGAACATTAACTGTAATGTAAGAGTGTATGCAGGACACGTCTTCTCAGCTTCTTCAAGGCTGTTTCAATGATTCAAAACTCAAAACTATCCCACAAAGCTTCTTGGAGTTTTATTTTTGGACTTTTTTTTCTATAATTAGCAAGGAGAGTCAGAGAGAAAACAGGAAACAATAGGGATGGATTCAAATTCAGGTCATCGGCATAAATATCACCGTGTCAATGCACACGCATTGTGTGCCAGCTCACAAAGATGGCCTATTTAAAATATACTTTTAGTTCTCCATTATGCAATGACATCCAGCGACTAAAAAATGTTTATTTGATTGAATAAACATAAGCACCAATCAGGGGTGTGCGATACTGACAAAAAATAATATCTCAATATTTTCTGGTATTTTATCGATAACAATAATTAGACAATATTTTGCTAAGTGTGTTATTGTGCTGATATCGTAAAGGCTACCGTGGACAGCTGACTCTTACAGTTCTTGATACTCTTCATATTCTGTGTGGTCAGTTCACAGCAGTGATAGAAATAATTCTTATCCAATAAGTTTAAATAGATTTTTACCTTTTATGGGCATTTTTACTTTTATAAAGCCATTTTTGTCTAAAAGTGTGCATCATATTTTGAGTCAAATTCTTCCATTTAATTCAGGCAATTATAATAATAATACATTTAGGCTGTTAACACACAAATGAAATCAGTATCAACAAAATTCATCTTTGCAAAAGATGAATAAATTGTAATTTTTTTGGACATTTTGAAGTGTGCATCTGTCTTTTCACTATTAACACGTGCCTCACACCCACATGTGTTTCAGCTGTCATTAATGGAGGCGTCTGAGAGTGAATGTGTACCTGACAAACAGACACTGTTTTGTTCCACTGCACCATCTTCTCCGGCTGCAAAATGACCTCCTGATACACCAGCTCTGCGGTACACTGCAAGAGTGCCTAAAACACCCAAAACACAGGTCAGTGACTGATTCTGTATACATGAACAAGCATAAAGACGCAAAAAGGCTCATAATAATACAGAGGGAACATACCTTTAAAATAAACGTTTTCCCATGAAACGGGATTTCAAGTGTATATACGGCATCGCCCACCTCCTAAGAAATAAAACATCATATTAAACTAATAAAAAAAAACAGAAGCAACTAAAGACTGCAAGCATGGAGGTCTACATACATTAGTTTTCTCAAACTTCCAGTTTTCCTCTTGTGTCAGTATTTGTTCCACCACAGCCATGGCCTCCCGTCCCTGTCGTATAAACTGCTTGTCCTTAAAAACAAGTGATTAGACAAAGTGATCTGCTGTGCTTTCTATGAAATAAATGGATCTTGTTACTTTTGAAAGGACAGAAATTGTCATTTTCAAACATTTCTTCCATCCAAATATAATTTGAAAGAAAACAAGCATATAATTACTTGTTCTGTTAGTTCCTTCCTGCCGAGTCCCTCTTCATCAAGGTCTTCATCTGAACCTACAGGACAAACACAAACATTAGGAAGTAAATAAAGCAAAAAAATAGGCAATGAGTTGCATTAGAATGAAAGGAATGTATGCTGTTACCTGCCAGGGACTCCGGCGGGGAGTAAAACTGTCCATCGGACACGGGTCTAGGACAGATCAGAGGGGCCGGCTCACACGCAGCATTGACTGCTGCCAGATACACTGCAGGAGATGAGAAAATGACAGATTGTCAATATAGTGTGAGGACTTTCCCAAACATCAGTGACAGTCTGAGTGTGCATCTCCAGAACAAAGCAGAAGCATGTTTCCCTTCCCAAAGATTAAAGCAATGTGACTTTACATGACCACAACACCATTAAAATGACAAAAAGGGATTTTTTTTCCTCTTTAGAAAGTGCTGGTACTATGCAGATATACTCAAATGTTTTACAAAGCAAAGTTTCCCAGTCTACCCACAACATTTATTGAAACTAAAAACCCAAGCAGACTTGCTCAGAAATGATCGTATCTATGACATCACAAACGCAGTCAAAAATTTTTAATGTCTTTAAAGAAGTCTCTTCTGCTCACCAAGCCTGCATTTATTTGATCCAAAGTACAGCAAAAACAGTACAATTTTTAAACAAATATTTTTACTATTTAAAATAACTGCTTTCTGTTTGAATATATTTTAACATGTAATTTATTCCTGTGATTACAAAGCTGAATTTTTAGCATTTAGCATTTTAGAAATCATTCTAATATTCTGATTTGCTGTTAAAAATGTATTAGTGTTGAAAACAGCTTAGTAGAATTTTTTTTCAGGTTTCTTTGATAAATAGAAAGTTCAGAAGAACAGCATTTATCTGAAATAGAAATCTTTTGTAACATAAATGTCGTTATCATCACTTTTGATTTTTTTATTTAAATGTAAAGCATCCTTGCTAAATAAAAGTATTAATTTCTATAACTTCTTTCCCAAAATAATAATAATAAAAAAATAATAATAACTCGAAGGTTTTGAATGGTATAGTGTATAATGTTACAAAAGCTTTTTATTGCAGATAAATGTTGATCTTTGGATCTTTTTATTCATCAAAGAATCTTGGAAAAATTTACTCAACTGTTTTAAATAATAATAATAATAATAATAATAATAATAATAAATGCAAATCAGAATATTAGAATGATTTCTGAAGGATCATGTGAGACTGAAGTCTGGAGTAATGATGCTGAAAATTTAGCTTTGATCACAGGAATAAATTACATTTTAAAATGTATTCAAATAGAAAACAGTTATTTTAAATAGCAAAAATATTTCACAATATTACTGTTTTTTTCTGTATTTTGGATCAAATAAATGCAGGCTTGGTAAGCAAAAGAGAATTCTTTAAAATACAACATTAAAAATCTTACCATTCAAAAACTTTTGACTGGTAGTGCAAGATCAGCATTTGCATAAAATAAAGTTCAGTATTATTACACGTCTTGGATGTTTTTTAATCGTAATTTCTTGAAGGTACAAACGCAAAAAAACAACTACTTCAAACTGCTTAATTCTAGTAGGCTTAGAGAGAGTGGAAAAAGGTCAAGAAAAAAATTCTGCCAGTTTTTTAGGGGAAAAAAAAGATAAGAAAACATGAATAACATTACAGGTCACCTTCAGGGATAAAATAAAATGAAACAAAATAAAGACCAAAAAAGAAATAACCTGCCATCAAGGTTCTGCTATTTTCAAGTTATAAACCCCATAATCATTAACAAAATGCATATATGAAAAATTATTTTGAGACTTATTATGTTATGGACAAATAACATTTATGACCACTTTATGCCCTATAAACAAAGATGGTTGTTATTACTGATTTGCGTCCGTTCAGTACAGGCCTGGATTTTCTTAATACAAAAAGCTCCCACCTCTCTCTTCTTCTGCTTCTTGTGTGAGAACTTTGAAATCCAGGAACCAGGTTTCCAGCCATGCCACCACAAACGAGGTGATGGGAAGAACGTAGCCAAAAGCATTCTGACTAAACAACTGGAAAAAACAAGGGGAACTATGACATCCTACACCTATCTCTATTAATACAGCAATACAATAAAACACGTGAGTACTTCAGAGAACAGCTAGTGGTCTATTTGAGGAACAAACTCGTTGTGACTTCACTTAAATGGAGTTAAATATTAATAGAAATTAGTTAGGAAGACAAAATATTAAAATATCTTACATCTGACCAGATAACTTTGGCAATGAGGAAGGCGCTGGTCACCAGAGTAGTGATCTGAGATTGGAAAAAAGTAAAAAAAAAAAGACAATGATCATATCCAAGCCTTTATATTTTCTATAATGCTTACATAAAATGGAAATATTTAGATTTATATAGACTGAGGTCTTTCTTACCGCAATAACCCACCAATGTCTCAGTCGAAATGCAGCATAACCAAGCTGTAAACACAGAAACCTAAACACAGCTAAAAGCTGAGCGGGACCAAGCAAATGAGAAAAAGAGAGAGATTATTGCTTATAAAGTATTAACTGAGGATTTAACGATGATTGTTCAGTACTGATCCTTAAGAACAACAGCAAATGTAAGAAAGTTTTGACATGTTTCTAGGATGACGTCACGTTTTTTGCAAGTATGACAGCAGCTTTGAAGCATTATGAGGCCTTTTTTATGCCGAAATTCACCCAAAACTTGCTTGTACAAGAAATGCTGTAGGGGATGAGCACTTTCCCAGTACATCTTTTGATGTCACATGCTTAAGAGGGTGACAGTAGCGAGACATCAACTGTGTGAATCATCATTTCTCACACCTCATGCTCTATAAGCTTTAGATAAACAGACTAATGCTTTACCAAACAAACAATAGGAACAAAACTGGAACAGTTTAATGATTAACAGCTTGAACAGTTTGTGTGTTCATGACTGAATAGCATTAAAGACTTGAGAGATCATATCAAATCAATAGTGTAGAGAAGGATATAAAAATGTACTATCTTTTATTATGGCTTGATAAGTAACAAGGCATTTGCTTTATGATACTTACAAAGATATCAAAGAAAGAGGACTTAAAGTTGTAGTTAACAACTTCATTCTCAAGACTGGTCCATATACTCTTTCTGATCTGAGAGAGACAGAGAGAAAGGCAAATTAAGCATCCTTCACACTGCACATAAATATACTCTTTTACATCACACATACTAAAGATACATAATAAATAAAAAAATATATTATTTTATTATTTATGCACATATTTATATCATTACTATTCATACTTTCTATGAATAAGCTACAAAAAGTGTATATATATATATATATATATATATAAAATTTTATAAATAATGTTATTAAACTACGCTACCAGTCAAAAGTTTTTTAACAGCAAGATTTTTAATGTTTTTTTTTTTTAAGAATTCTCTTCTGCAAACCATGCCTGGATTTATTTGATCCAAAAATCACATAAAATTGTGAAATATTTTTTATTATTTAAAATAACTGTTTTCTATTTGAATACATTTTAAAATGGCATTTATTCCTGTGATCTGTAATGAAATTACAGAAATAAAATCTTTTATTTAGCAAGGATGCTTTCAATTGATCAAAAGTGATGATAAAGACATTTATAACATTACAAAAATGATTTCTGAAGGATCACGTGACTGATGTAATAATGCTAAAAAATCAGCTTTGAATTCACGGAAATAAATCACATTTTAATATATATTCAAATAGAAAACAGTTATTGTAAATAGTAAAAATAATGCAAATTTTTGCTGTACTTTGGATCAAATAAATGCAGGCTTGGTGAGTAAAAAAACTTCTTTTAAAAATCATTTAAAATCTGGTAATGACTGGTAGTGTACACAAATACTTTGCATATTCAATGTATTTTAACAATATGCATTTTTAAGTAAACCCATGCATGTGTGTGTATTTATATAAAATTAATGAAAATATTTATTTGCCTATTTGTCTCAATATTCACAATTTCTTTAAATTTTTTGATGTACTATTTTTATATTAATATTTTCCAGGCTATAAAACTACATAAATAGTATTTTATTTGATTAAACACTAAAAGTAGTTTACATATTGAATGTATTTTAACCATATATGTTTTTTTTTTTGTTTGTTTTTTTAAGTAAATACATATGCATGTGCAGTTAAATAAAATATATGGAAATATTTACGCCCTAATTTATTTATTTATTTTTTTGTTTATTAAAATTTATTAAATTAGATAAGTTTAAAATACATTTAATATGCAAATTTCAGACTCTTCTATTTTCATCAGAGGAAGTGAAACGGTCACGTACAATCAACTGTAAAAAAAAAAAACCACCCCACACGACTATAGGCGAAGTTACAAAAAGGAAGTACAAACTGAACAACCGAGAAAAATGATTAGCATTGGGCAACCAGACAGTTTGGAAACACAAAATAAAGACTCACATTTAATTCAATGATCCAGAGCAGAGTGATGAAGAGGAGGTCGAACGTAACGAAGAGGCAGAACGTTCGGCGTACGTCTGAGAAGGCTCGTCTCTCTCCCGGGGGCAGCGGGGGGTAGTAAGGGGAGGGAAGGGAGAGAGACGCCTGGGAATACGAGGCGTTTAAAGAAGCAATGGCTGGAAGACTTCCCCCCAACTCGCTGTAGTCCACGCCGCTCGGCATAACTACGTGCAGCTGGAGCACATTCCCTGAAACAGAGACAAAAAGATGATCAAACACTCAAACGTAAATAAATACTTTGTCTGACTCTTATGCAATGAGACACTGCAATTAAACACAAACTGAAAGCACAGTGATCAAAGCAACAGGCTGGAGAACAAGATCTAATCAAGGAGCCTTTGACCTCTTTTAAAGCTGACCTAAAGTCATAGCTTAACAAAAAGCATTCCCTATAGTTTACCTGACACTGAACACTGTTGATTTAAATAGGTAATGTCACCATGGTTGCATTAACTAGGTTTTGTTGAATGACTAATTTGTGTAATAATGCTGGGGAAAAAAATAGAACAGCGTGACACATACATGAATCATTAAATGCCATAATTTTTCATCTAATTTGTTTATGAATTGTCATAGATGCAGCTTATATGGCAACTCTAAAATCTCTCTGTCATACTGTCAGAAATTGTCATTATGACAGAAGGTGATTAGACTGATTTATCAGAGACCTTTTAACCTACGAGGCTTTTGGGTTAAAGAATGAATAAATGAATAAAATCATGTGACATAAATAGACCAGAGAATAAATACTGGGAAAGCAAAACCATTATATAATCGATTTTGCACTGTCAACATGAATGCAGTTCCTCTACGTGAGGCAAACAAGATTAAATACATATTTCACGTTAAAAACCTCAGCCCCTAATAAATAACCCTTCATAACATATACTTGATATTCAGAACACACTTGATTAATATTCATGAGTACATTCACACTTATTTGTCTAGTTGGCACGTAAATAGCGTAAACAAGCTTGTAGCTCTAAACTTAAACACTTACTTAGTTGGTCACTGGGTTAGTTAACAGTTGAGACCAGTTGTTTATAAGTCATTAAAAAGGACCAATGCCGCTGTTAATAAAAAATCAGCCGAGAGAGTTAAAGACGTGAAGACGAAACTCAGACTCAAACCAGATTCAGCGCATCGTTCTCAATAGCAGCCCGCTGCTCTTCCGCGATAACAACCGGATGTGAGAAAACGTCACATCCGCCAGCTGATCGACGGTCTGAAGCGTTTGTGGCTGAAGTGGAAAACGCCGACATGAAATAAAATGCATCACTTGATGCAAATTAATAGAAGATCTTAAGCCAGTGTGAAAACCCTTATATCAAATTACCATAGTTTTATTTTACAAACGACGTTTGTAAAGAATGTAATGGACAGATTATTAATAAATAGTATTTAAAATATAGCTGCAGCAGCGATTACTGGGGTTTAAACGCTGTAAGGCATTTAAGCACATATGCAAAAAAACATTACATATAATTTAGCAAGCCTGTAACCACGTAAAACAATAATTTTAAAAAGCATTTGTGACCTGGACCACAAAGCAAGTCATAAGGGTAATTTTTTTGAAGGCTGAATAAATAGGCATATTGATGTATGGTTTGTTAGGATAAGGCAATATTTGTCCGAGATACAACTATATGAAAATCTGGAATCTGAGGGTGGGAAAAAAAAAAAAAAAATCAAAATCAAAATATTGAGAAAATCGCCTTTAAACTTATCCAAATGAAGTTCTTAGCAATGCATATTACTAATCAAAAATTAAGTTTTGATATATGTATGGTAGAAAATTTACAAAATATCTTAATGGAACATGATCTTTACTTAATGTCCTAATGATTTTTGGCATAAAAGAAAAATAAATCATTTTGACCCATAAAATGTATTGTTGGCTATTGCTACAAATATACCTGTGCTACTTAAGACTGGCTTTGTGGTCCAGGGTCACATTTTTGGCAAATACAGGTAATTTGCCATTAGAAATAGTATGTTTTTTAACATTTATGACTGTTAGCGCCAGTTGTGGTCTGATGTCCATAAAACTTTGTATGCTTGTTTAGAATCACCGGTCGCATGTGCTTACCAAGTTTTTATTTTATTTATTTATTATTATTATTATTATGATGATGATGATGATAATTACTGACCTAGAGAGTCCAGAGAATTGTACTACAGAGTTTTTTTTTTCCAAGACTAGTTCACAAAACATTTTCTCAATCATTTAACAAATGACAGCAGTGGTTCTAGAGGCAAAGATGTTCGGAATGAGGAGTTCTATGGAATGATACGAATATTGTGCGTATGTGTGAAAACCACACAATATACAATTGTTTACACCCTTAAAAAATGCGATCTCCCAGTGGCTGATTTCTTTCAAATTTCTCACAGACCTTAAGGGCCGTGAGTCAAACAGGCCCACCATGTTTCCTTTCGATCAACCTCCGTTAACCTTGTCTAATAGGTGCTCAAAGTTCATCGCCCTATGGGGACATGTTTTTTGAGATATGCCAATGTCCTTATAGCCACTTGTGGCACTTTGGACCATGACCGTGCGTTCACATTTTCATGTCAGTAGGACAAATGGTTGCACCACCAAGTGGCCAAGCTTCACAACTTTTTTCATGTGGCCTCGGATTCAGCTCTTACATACGCATTGAGAGTTTGTTGAAGCCTTTTCAAACATTTTGGCATCCTGTGACAGAAAGTTGAAAGTTCAACTTTTTTTTGGTAATCTTTCTGCACTGGTTTGGTTCCAATCGGGCAAAAAACCTAGGACTAGTTCGCAGAAGTAGGTTTTTTACGTTTTCTCAATAATTGAACAAAGAGTTTTATTGACAGCAGTGGTTCTAGAGGCAAAGTTGTTTGGAATGAGTAGGTCTATCGTATGATACAAATATTGTCCATATGTGTGAAAAACTACGCAATATAGGCCGCAATATAGGCCTTTAGGGCCGTGAGTCAAACAGGCCCACAGAGTTTCGTTCTGATCGACCTCTGTTAACCTTGTCTAATAGGTGCTCAAAATTCAGTGGTCTATGGAGGTTCTTATAGCCACTTGTGGCACTTTGAACCAAGACAGTGCATACAGATTTTCATGACAATAAGACAAACAATTATGTAGTTATGGCCGTTTTTATGTTTTTTCCCTCTTATAGCACCACCAAGTGGCCAAGTCCGAAAACCTAGGACTTTTTTCAAAAAATGCAAAATAGCAAAAAAAAAATTTCCGCACGGACGAATCAGAGGCATGCAATTTATCGGATGTGAGCCAAAGATTCCAACATAAGACATAAGACACTTGAGCCTGCAATGAAGGGTTTACGAGTTACGAGCAATTTTCGTACTTTTGTTCGCTGTTGCGCCCCCGTCAGGCCAACTGTGGCGAGCCTTGGTGATTTTGTAGAAAATGTGAGTACTATCTTCCCTCCAAGTTTCAAGTCTCTACGACTTACGGTTTGGTCTGCACAGTTTTATGTAGAGATCGCTGATCCTTGGCCATTCTAACAATTACAATAAAAATGAGAAATTTTATTGAGTAAGTACAAAAGGTCGATGACATTTGTACTTTCATTCTCTCAAATATGCATGATTTCTTCTGAATGGATGGCCTCATTTCCCACCACGAGGCAGTGTCTACCATCAACTCTGTAGGTTTTATTAAATGTGTTAATGTTTTAGAATTTCTCACTGTCAGTGATACTACAGCGACCGCAGCATCAGGTTTTCATAAATCCAGGGTTTCATTTCCTCCATCTGCAACACGTTCCCATAACTCACCATAAAACACTGATCACTATATTGTGAAGTAGGTCACAGCATCACATCTCATGCATGCCTGTGTGTGTGTGCTGCCCCACCTATCTGTTAGCCACAATGCCAAACACAGGAAGTTTCCTAATCCTGGATCCTCCTAATGGTGTGTGATAGTTAAAGCAAAAGCTATCGGCGGAGAGAGAAATTAGATTTTTCACTCAAATATGGACCACCTCTTATGGGAATCCAAGCCAGATCAGTTTCAGCCCAGATTTTGAGAGCATCAAAGGCAGAGATGTTCAAGATAGGGGCTAGAGAGCCACTGTGCCGCCATCTGTTTACCACAGAAACTGGATGTTTTTGCCAGAACTGCCCACACATGGTCGTCTTGGCGGCATTAAACTGAAAGTAAGCCTTGTTGATAAACATTTTTATTGATTAGAGTATAAAAATCATGCTTTCTTTCCAAATTTAAAGTAATAGCACTTCAAACCGAGGTCAGACATGTCCAAAAATATGAAAAAGAAGATATTCTTTAACACTTTAATTCAGTGCAAATATATTTATTGATACAGAGACTTTAACCTAAAACATATCCATAGTTTCTATGGATAGCTTTACTAACTTGGTACATTTTCTCAAATTTAAATTGTACTTTAATCAGAATCAACAACATGTACCTGCATGAGCTTCGAAGGAATATATATGCATACAAATATGATTATTTTTAATACAAAGCAGTACAGTTTCTTAAAAAAGCAACACGTGGCTGTTGGCTTCTCATTTTAAATCTTTATCAATCATTTTTAAAAATAGTTCAACATTTTCCCTTAAAAGATTTTGCTAAGGAAGAAACTTGAAAACTAAGTAATAAGTTATCCAGCTAATATTAATGCAAGTTGTTTACTACAGTAATCGACTGAAATGATTTACACATGTGTCTGATATTCCTGATGCACATGAGCACTGAACTGTCACCCCGAGGCACTGAATTTGGAGTTGTTTGTTATCTGTAACCAAATACAGTCATATCTAGAGATGCAAATTCTATTTTGTATGCAAATATGTTGTTTATAGCAGCTTCGATCACAATGTCCAACCACGAATGAATCACAAAGACAACATTGTAGGAATGTGTTATTCACAGTCAGCCATGATTAGTTTGTTCGACGAAGTGAAAGACTCTCAAAACAGAGATAATCAGACATACTTTTTCTCTTTAATGAGGGGAAAATTACTGAGTGCACCTTTATGTTTTATTAAAATTAGTATTTATTTATTTTTATATTTTTAAAAATAAAACTGTTTTTTTTTTTTTTTACTTTTTTGTAATTATATTTGCAAATTTATAAATCTAATTATATTTGTAATTATACTTTTTTTTTTTTTTGCTAAATTAACTGTAGTTCCAAGTGCAGTCCAACTGCCACGATGCTCGGAATGGTTTAACAAAAAATAATGGTGCTAAATACTTAGATTTTGAGCCTTTCCATGTGCTCCGGGATTATTGTTCTTGGCAAATTATTTTATGGGACAAAGTATAACAGTTTTCTGTACTCCAGATGGCAGTGTTGGCCCACAGAAATGCACCGATCGCAAAACATCCGGCAACTCAAACACACACATAAAACATGACATGATATAAACACTGACACATTTCTCAGCACTTCACATTCACACAGCGCTGCTCATAGAACTAAACATTTGTACTTTACCTGTCTGTCTGAATGTATGAATATATATGACTGCTGATAGATTTGACCTTATATATTTCTATTTCATGGCAATGTCGGGGTGAATGAATTGTTTGAAGTTGAAAATTCCAGTCTTTCAGAGTTTTTAAGTCTCCTTTTGTCTCTGAATTCAAACAGACAGCCGTTTTTATCAAATAATGGGATTATTGACAACCAGTAATCAATAAACAATAATTCTGATTCCCAAACAAGGTTCTGCATTATGAAAAAATCTCTAAAGTTCCTCAAACTTTATCAGTCCGCATTTCTGCACTCGTCATCTGCCATATCATCCGCTTCTACTTCTTCTTCTTCCTCCTCTTCGTCGGTCGGTGCCGTGGCTCCTACCTTTCTCACGCCAGGCTGGTGTTCTGCCATGCCCCTTTGCTCCTGTGAATCTTTAAAAGAATTATTTATCAAATGAAAGTTAACAAAAATATGGAATCAATAGATAATCTCATCTTTGACTGGCTAACGTGTTGTTTGAGTAAACGGAAAGACATGCAAATGTGGTCATGTTTGTTTACTTTCTAATCTGGATTTCTTCCTGGAACATGGTATAATGTTTATATGGCACAAAGACCAAATATGCGACCCTGGACCACAAAACCAGTCGTAAGGGTCAATTTTTTCAAATTTAGATTTATGCATCATCGGAAAGTAAATAAATACGCTTTCAATTCATGTATGGTTTGTTAGGATAGGACAATATTTGGCCGTGATACAACCATTTAAAAATCTGGAATCTGAAGGTGCAAAAAAAAAAAATTGAGAAAATCGCCTTTAAAGTTGTCCAAATAAAGTTCTTAGCAATGCATACTACTAATCAAAAATTAAGTTTTGATATATTTATGGTAGGAAATTTACAAAATATCTTCATGGAACATGTTCTTTACTTAATATCCTAATGATTAAAGAAAAATCGATAATTTTTACTCATGCAATGTATTTTTGGCTATTGCTACAAATATACTTGTGCGACTTAAGACTGGGTCGCATATACTTAAATATTAGACTTAGATGGAACTTTTTTACAAAAAGCATAAATTGCACTAAAGTTTAGTGGAAAAAACAGTGATTCACAATAAAAAAAACTTTACTCTGAATGCAAGATCACATTTGTGAAATTTTAGAAAATGTTTTTTTCCCACTCAAAACAGGTCTTTAAAAACTGTAGGTCAGTGTCAGAAAACTGTTATCTGTGTCTTTATCACTCACTACTGATATAATTAACAGAATGCTAAACAGTTCACATTATTTGGTGCTGTATAGTTTTTTCTGTTAAATGTGTAATTCAGTAGAAATGCTGAAACATTAAAACATTTTTTTTTACCATTTACTTTTGAGGTTATCAAATATATGTGACCCTAGACCACAAATCCAGTCATAAGAATCAATTTTTTGAAATTGAGATTTATACATCAACAGAAAGCTGAATAAATACGCCTTCCGTTGATGTATGGTTTGTTAGGATAGGACCATATTTGGCTGAGATACAACTATTTGAAAAACCTGGAACCTGAGGGTGCAAAAAAATCTAAATATTGAGAAAATCGCTTTTAAAGTTGTTCAAATGAAGTTCTTAGCAATGCACATTACTAATCAAAAATTAAGTTTTTATATATTTACGGTAGGAAATTTACAAAATATCTTCATGGAACATGTTCTTTACTTAATATCCTAATGATTTTTGGCACTAAAAAAAAAAGATAATTTTGACAATAATATACCCGTGCTACTTAAGACTGGTTTCGTGGTCCAGGGTCACATATATTATTTATTTATCATATATTACATATGCAATAGAAAATAAACAGTAAAGTAAAAAAACAGTAATCTGTCATCATATTTAAAGGGACAGTTCACCCAAAAATTAAAATTACACCATGATTTACTCACCCTCAAGTCATTCTAGGTCTATATGACTTTCTTCTTTCAGATGAATATAATCAGAGTTATATTAATAAGTGTCCTGGCTCTTCCAAGTTTTCTAATGTCAGTGAATGGGTGTTGAGATTTTGAAGTCCAATAAAGTGCATCCATCCTGTATGAAAATACTTCACACGTCTCCAGAGTTTTAATAAAGGCCTTCTAAAGCGAATCGATGCATTTGTATAAGAAAAATATCCATATTTAAAACTTTATAAATCTCTAGCTTCGGCTAACTGTCGTACACACGTTCACAAGAGAGTGGCATTCTAGTGTATTTTTTTAACATAACTCAGATTTTATTCATCTGAAAGAAGAAAGTCACATACACCAAGGATGGCTTAAGGGTGAATAAATCATGGGGTAATTTTTATTTTTAGGTGAACTATCCCTTTAAGCGAGTGACAACATAAGTTTAATGTGAACATTCAGTAACAATTTAAACTTAAATGATACAAAGCACGTAATACTGACAGCATTAATAAAAAAGTAAAAATATAAACATTTTATAAAATAATAAAAAATTCTGTCACTGTTTTGTGAGAATGGCCTATATTTCTTGTGAATAATGACATGCATATGCAGAGGATTCCTCTGTGATGTGATATTAAGATTACCAGGTGTGCAGGATGAGGAAAGCTCCTCCCTCCCTCTCTGATTAGGCTCCTCCCCTTCCTCCTCTACATGAGGATACACACCTAATTTCTGCATGTGAGCCTCAGCCATCTGCTGCACGGCTATAAACACATGACCACAAACGCACACAGGGGAATTCACAAATCAGGGATCATCAAACCACAAGGGGAAAACACAGGGACATACACAAACACACAGAGGTAAAGAGGGATAGGTCTGTTTACTTTTTTAACAAGACTTCTGCACTGTGAAAAGGTTTTATTTATGCTACAATGACAGGACATGTAGGGACAGGAATAAACCACCTGTCTTTTTGCAAATAGACGTTTCACAAAACGCACATTCAGAGATAATATCACAGTAATGCATAGCTATTTTCCTTCTTTTAATTTTTATGCATGCATAATAAAACAAATTTGACTTTTTGTCACAATTTGACTTCATATCTCACAATTTAGACTTTTTCCTCACAATTCAAAGAAAAAAAACAACTCAGAATTCCAATTTAGAAACTTAGAATGGCAATATATAAATTCAGAATTCTGATTCTCACAATTCTGACTTTTTTCCTCAGAATTCCGAAATTACATCCTGCAGCTCTTGACTTTTTTTTCTCCGAATTATATATATATTTTTCCCCACCATGGAATAAAAAGTTTAGAAGTTAAAGTTAAGATCATGTAACTTACAATTTAGACAAAATTCGGCCAGTTATTTTGTTTATTTTTGCTCCGTCAGTGAAAATAGATGTAAACGAAGCCAAAGACGAAAACAACAGCACCATTATGTTGACATAATCTAGTAATCTAGATTGTCCTCAGTGGGTCACAATCTTTGTAGTGCACTGGTCTGATGATGGATGTTTCTGACGGACGTCTGTCCTCTAAAACTGTGTGTGTTTGCAGCTGTATGCTATCTGCTGTAATCCTGGATGATCCAGAGCAGCACAGACTCACACCCATCACAGCTGTCACCATCTCTAATCTTACACACACGCATGGTAAAAGGGGAAAAACAGACTTGCAGCTTGGGAGAGTTTTTAAACCCAGGGCCGGCACAGTGCAGAAAAGTCTTCGGAAACAAATATATATATAGGTCTACCAAAGGAATATACACAATACAATAAGCACAGCTCACATATCACATGCAAAACTACAGGCTTTTACCTTTTAATGATGGTGGCTGGTAGATATTTGGGTTGATTCGTTTTGGCTTGAGGACACCATTTTCTCCTACAACCCACTGAAGATAGCATATATGTTAAATGTACATATTTTATATATAGATAAATAGATAAAGAGTTCAGATGCAAAAGCTTCTAAGCGTCATCTGTAATTTCCTTCTAAAATGAGCATTTTTATCAGGCTCCTATATTTATGTTCAGTTACTTCACTTTAATTGTATAGGAAAGGACCTATACATTGCCTTTAGAGTTGAATTACTGAACCTAAACTTGGGAGCTTGATAAAAATGATTTTAGATGAAAATTTCAGACGGCACTTAGAGGCATCTGAACTCTTCACACACACACACACACACATACATATATACACACGCACACACACATATATATATATATATATCAAGTAACCATACGCAATAATATTTATACAAAGGTAAACAAAAATATTCTTAAAATCAAACATATAGTATCAAATATACTAATATTAGAATAAAGTATATAGGTCAAACAATATGCAAAATCACTAATTATTATATAAATACAAATAAGATTATATATAATACTTTTAATTACAAATACAAAAACTTTTAATTAATGTAACACAACTGATTCATATTAGTTGTAATAATTAAATTAAATTAATACAAATGCATTTGTTCCTATTCAGCTTAATAATAATTAACAGTATTATTTTATTATCAATGATGTACTACTATAGTTTTTGTTAATATTTTACATGTTAAATAATTTAAAGTTGTAGTCATTTTGTTGTGTGTTTTTTTTTTTTTTTTTTTTTTTAAGTTTTTAGTTTATTTAGTTTGAGTTATTTTAGTAATTTAAACGAAAATGAGAACTGTTGCCTGCTAAGTTTTTTTACTTTATTTTTATTTCAGTTAATGATGTAAAAGGATCATTTACATTTACTATTAAGTACTGTAAAATGCATAAACAGTGGCAAGAACAAATCTGTTCATTATATTAATGCAATGGTTTTACTACAGTATTTTTTTTTGTCATGTAACATGGAGACACCACTAAATATTATATCATCACTGTATAATTACTTAGCCACAGTATGTTTATTGTAAGGAATTTTAATGAGGTTTCAAAGCTATATGTAAATTCAGCATTGTTCATTAAATGTATTGCAGGGTTGCCAGGTTTTCACAACAAAACCCACCCAATTGCTCCTCGAAACTAGCCCAAAATTGCATTCCTCAGGGTAAATTACACAGTTTTTTGGGTCTCTTCAATGCACGGACATGAAAAACAACCCGCTGCAACAGTGATAAAGTATCCCAATCCCGTGGGAAAACCGCGGACTTGGCAACACTGATGTATGGCCTTTTCCATGCGGATATATAATGAATGCAGTTTAACCTCCAGAAATGAGGTGGCACTGTGGTACCTGATGGGTAGAGATGTCATCCTCAGGAGATGTTTGGTCTGCTACTTTGAACAAAGTGGCAGGTGTGGGTCTTCGTCGTCGAATCTGAAAGACAAGCAGTAGAGAATTGTTACGGGAAAAGAAAAATTGTAAGAAAATAATCACATTTTGAATTTTGAACATTTTGAGTGAGGAGCCATGACACTTTTATTCACAGTGATTAACAGTAAAATTATTATAGGTCAGTCCTCCTGCAACATTTAAATGAACCATTCTGCATTCAATTATTTTATGAATTTTACATTTGTATTTATTGTGTAATTCATTTCTATCACAAACCTCCTGCAATATCCCCATTTGGGAAACCCTGTTCTAGATGTTGACTTTAATGAGGACATTTTGAATATACGTCATTGCATGTGTGACATCTTGGCCAAAAAATGTGAATTAGAAAACTCTATCTGCCGCCTCTCTCCACTCAAACCCTTTTGATTTTCTCTACCCAACAGTCACTGAACAGAAAACATTCATACGAATCTGCCAGATGCCAAATACACACTGACACAAATGGAAAAAGTGACTCTAGAGTACAACGAAGCTCAGAAGTACACAGAGAACTGACTAGCTCTTCCTCAACTCTGCCAGGTAAACAAACCCACATCATGGCAAAATGCTGACTAAAACTTTTCAATTTTAACTTAAAGTTCACCCAAATAGAATAGAAGAAAATCTGTGTGACCATCACAGTGGAGTCCAAGACAAATTTTACTTGGGGGACAATAAAGTATCTTTCAACTACAGATTAATGCAATTTCACAAACTATCTGTCAAACCTACTTAAAATTAGGTTATCAGAGTCAATAAGTCTGACCCCAAACTAATCTCAAGTGAAGAGCACTGATCAAAAGTGAAAAAAAAAAAAAAACCTGATTAGATTTTAGAGGAACCTTCAAAGACCACATGCCTTGAAGGGTTACACAAGGTTTCTTTTAACACAGCGGTTCTCAACTCTAACCCTCAAGGTCTATATTACTGCAGAGTTTAGCTCCAACCCTAATCAAACAGCTAACCAAGGTCTTCTGGATTACTAGAAAGTTACAGGTGAACTTTGATCAAGGTTAGAGCTTAATTCTGAGGGAGTGATTACACAACACTGTTTTCAAATAAAAACTGAAAACATGTTGTGCATGCATTAACAGAACAATGGCGTTTTGAGGGCCTGAAACTGCAAACTTTTTTTTTTAAAAAAGTCATTTTTTTTAAAACACTACCGTTTCCGTCTCTGTGTAAACTACAAAATTGCAAATTTGTGACATCAAGCGCATGCATATAACATTTTCAATCTACAGGCATATGTGTTTTTGTATGCAGGCTCGTAGTGTTTCTTTACAAAGTGACATCGCCAACTACTGGCCTGGCATGCATAATACAGCATTTTTAGTCATTTTTGTGGATCCATGTCTGTACACGAAACTTAAAAAAAATAAATAAATAAAAAAAATAAAATAAAAAACTTTCACCCAAGTGTAAACTTTCCTAAAAAAATATAAGTTATTAAAGAAGTTCACTTCCAGAAGAAAACTGTAGATGTTCATGTCTTTCTTTCTTCATTCGTAAAGAAATTATGTTTTTTGAGGAAAACATTTCAGGATTTTTCTCCACATAGTCGACTTTTTATGGTGCCTGCGAGTTTGAACTTCCAAAATGCAGTTTAAATGCGGCTTCAAAGGGCTCTAAACAATCCCAGCCGAGGAAGAAGGGTCTTATCTAGCGAAACAATTGTTTTTTTTTTTTGTTTTTGTTTTTTTAATTACAATATATATACTTTTTAACCTCCAATGCTCGTCTTGTCTAGCCATGTGTCGAAAAACTTCAAAATCATCCTACATCGCTGTTTACCTTTTTTTGTAAAGAGCGTTTTATATTCTTTCCAGGTTCACTTTGTAAATAATGGGTCGGTACTTCTGCAGCGATGTAGGACGATTTTGAAGTTGAAGGAGAAAATGAGATAGGAGTTTTTCAACCTACCCTAACTGTCTTGAACCGGAATACAAAGAGTTCAAGCAGAGCTAGACAAGATGAGCATTTGAGGTTAGAAACTGTATAAACTGTCAATCTTTTTTTTTTTTTTTAGAAAATAACCAATTGTTTGCTAGACAAGACTCTTCTCTTCCTCGGCTGGGATCATTTTGAGCCCTTCGAAGCGGTATTTAAACTGCATTTTGGAAGTTCAAACTCCACAGAAATCCACTACTTTGAGAGAAATCCTGAAAAGTTTTTCTCAAAACACAATTTCTTCTACGACTGAAGAAAGTAAGACATGAACATCTTCTATGACAAGTAAATTATTTGTAAATTTTTGTTCTGGAAGTGAACTACTCCTTTAACTGGTTATATTTTCAACATGTTGGGCCTTATCAAGAATATAGAGATCAAAAGTAGTTCTTGATATTAACACACTTAAACATAAAGATCCCAAAAGGGGGTTTATGCAGTGACACAATAAAAGAACCATTCTGGGCTCCTCAAAGAGCCTTTCATACCCCTTTTCCACCAAGGCATTTTGAGTGCTGGTTCGGAGCCAGAGCCTAGGTTTAAATCAGTTCTTTGTCTTTCAACACCCAAAGCACCAGTTCTGATCCAGGACAAGTGGTTCATAAGTAGCTCCAAAACATTGCTGGTCTAGAATAAGAACCGCTTGTGTCAGGGGCTGGGGACGGAATTACTGTGACCAACAAGAAACTTTTGACAACCAATTTTTGAAATAGCCGCTAAACACGAACACTTTGGATTCGCTGCGTTTGAGTGCTGATGTGGGCTCACAAAGCCATGAACATCAATTCAGCATTGTTGATATTAGGCCGCGTGTCCACCAAAGCGCTTTTAGCCAGCTGAAAACAATCAGGTGTGAGCACTTAAGAGTGCAGCATTTTTTTTCAGTTAAGAATCTGTGATTGCTATGATCAGTGTTGGGGGTAACGCATTACAAGTAACGCAAGTTACGTAATCAGAATACTTTTTTCAAGCAACTAGTAAAGCATTACTTTTTCATTTGCAATAGTTACTTTTTCCAAATAAGTAAAGTCAGTTACTTTTTCCCCCTTTTATTGATTGAAAGCTCTCCTGTCCCCATGTTGAGAGAAATCTGGAATAAGATGTTACTTTAGTTCTAAAACAAATGTGAACATGTACAAAAAAACAGATTAATTTTTCCTCAAAAAGAATAAAAACAGTGAAATGCAACTCAGAATATGACACAAACCTGCAATAATTAAATATGTTTAATAATTAAATATGTATTTAATCCTATTTTATTAACCAGTGTCTTTTCTATGTTTCAATTCAGACATACTAACAGGAAAACATTACTCAAGATAAACCATTTTTTTCTTTTTTTTAATTGCTGAAGAGTGTTGAACTTTCTTCTTCTGCATTCTACTGTACAGATTTTTGCAAGTGACAGTGATGAGCGCTGCGTTTTACCCAAAGTTGAACATTCTTCAACTCTCAGTGCAGAAGAAAAACGCCCCCAGCACTCAGCACGAAAAAGACGCTTTTGTTTACTCTCCAGTCGTGTTTGCGCCGCTTTGGTGTCATGCGCCGGTCGGTCTGCGTGGCGTTTGTGTTTGGCGCTGCCGCTCTAGCATTGCTGGGAAAGATCTGGCTCTGTGATGGCTCTCTAGTCCAAGGATAGACAAACCGTTCTTAGAAGGCTCGCTAGTTGAACCAACTCTGAACCGGCAATAGCACTGGCTCTGAACTGGCACCTGGTTCATGCTGGTGGAAAAGTCAGTGAACAGTAAACAGTAAACGGTTTTTAATAGAAACATTCTACATAGTCTACATACTGAAAAACACTGAATAAGAGTAAACTTCTGAGTGTTACCAACAAGCTCTCCAAATAAAGGACAAGAAATAATTGCTGACCTTTTAAATGCCCCACAAGGCCAGCTGGATGTTCTTTAGCAGCACTGGAGTTGAGTTCACAGTGCTCTGGAGAAAACAGAGTGTTTTGAGGCAAATCCTCCTCCACAATATGAGGACTGACAAAATTAACATTTGTTCAGTGATGGTGCGGCACTGTAGCGGTGGAACAGAAACACTGTCGAATGTCTTTTGTGTCGTTTGCTACAACTAACTTTGATGAGGTTCATAGCACATTCTTTGGAGCCAATCATGCAGAAATCCAGGGAGTTTCTTCTCAGAACTCTATGCAGTCTAAATAAAAGAACACCTTTTCCCTGCTTTTCTATTACATATGCCATGTATACGTAATTGCCAACTGACATAAAACATTATCTCCCATCTCACACTGAATAAAAAGCATTGTGCAATTCGCAAACTTTTCCATTCCCAGCCCTTTTCACTCTTGGATGTGCATTAGCATTTGACCTAATTGGCTGTGTAAGTATTATGCTCTCAAAACAAAACTGGCAGCCATGTGTTTCTGCACTATTCAATATTTCCTGCTGTCTCAGACAACACAGTCTGTCTGTTTACTGACCGTCTGATGCATATTACACACTAAACGCTAATCACGCCGGCTGACTTTACACAAATTCCAAGAGTATCAGTTTGCCTGGAGACAAGGTCATATTTATAAGGTCCTGGGTTGATAAAACCAGCACTTTGGAGGAGGAAATTATGAGTTTTATTTGATGCAAAGCAAGTAAACTACATATTCATGATTTTGTTCTCTATAATGACCTGTAACGATCAGCAGTTCAATGCGTCCTTAGAAAAATACACCTACTACTACACTTAGAACACTCTAGCAGCCACATAAGAATACATTAAAACCAGCTAGAACAACCTAGCAACCACGTAACACATTAGAACCACTAAGAACACCCTAGCAACTGCAAAAGAACACATTAAAACCAGACAGAACACCCTAGCAACCACATAATACATTAGAACCACTTAGAACACCCTAGCAACCACATAAAACATTAGAACCACTTAGAACACCCTAGCAACCACATAAAACATTAGAACCATAGATGTGTATAGATGCCCCATTCGACCACTCCAAGCACGTAGATGCGTCTGCCATCTTGGAACGGTGAACTTGACGTCATTCACCATACTATAGTTTCACAGACCAATGGCTGTGCAGGATTGTGGCATTTCAAATATTCACTTATTACTATGGTGAATGACGTCAAGTTGACCATTACAATATGGCGGGCGGCTTACGTATAGCAGCCCCTAGAAGCAGTTGATAATGAGGCATCTACGTATATATATCTATGATTAGAACCACTTAGTTAGAACACCCTAGCAACCACATAACACATTAGAACCAATCAGGGGCCAGCTGCATAAACATAGTCACCACATTAAGACCATGTCTTAAGAACTAGTTTGACTAACCAGAACACCCTAGCAACCACATAAGAACACATTAAAACCACTTAGAACAACCTAGCAACCGCATAACACATTAGAACCCACTCAGAACACCCTAGCAACCACATAACAACACAATCAGAACACCCTAGCAACCACATAACACATTAAAACCAGAACACCCTAGCAACCACGTAAGAACACATTAAAACCACTTAGAACACCTTAGCAACCGCATAACACATTAGAACAACTTAGAACACCATAGTAACCGTATAACACATTAGAACCACCTGGAGCACCCTAGTAACCACATAGCAACACATTAGAACCACTTAGAGCACCCTAGTAACCACATAGCAACACATTAGAACCAATCAGAACAACCTTGCAACCACATAACACATTAAAACCAGAACACCCTAGCAACCACATAACAACACATTAGAATCACTCAGAACACCCTAGCAACCGCATAACACATTAAAACCACTTAGAACACCCTAGCAACCACATAACATATAAGAATCACTTAGCAATCATATAACACATTTAAACCCACTCAGAGCTTCCTAGCAAACATACAGCAAAATAATAAAAACATTTTTAAAAACCTTAGTATCTGCATAGCAGTTCTTTGCATCTTTCCAATGATCCACCCCACCCTAGCATCATGGCAGCAACACCACTCACATTTACTTAAAGGGGTCATGGGATGCCCATTTTCCACAAGTTGATATGATTCTTTAGGGTCTTAATGAAAAGTCTATAATATACTTTGGTTAAAAATTCTCAAT
>JAHKKF010532929.1:3709-17086 GCA_019740295.1 Labeo calbasu
TCTTAAAAATAAAGGTGCTTTAAAAGGTTCTTCACAGCAGTGCCATAGAAGAACCATTTTTGGTCCAACAAAGAACCATTCAGTCAAAGGTTCTTTAAAAAAACATCTCTTTCTTACTTTTTTATAATCTGAAGAAACTTCTTTCACTACAAAGAACCTTTTGTGAAACAGAAAGGTTCTTCAGATGTTAAAGGTTCTTTGTGGAACCATTTAGATAAAAAGGGGTCGTCTATGGCATCGTTAAGCACCTTTATTTTTAAGAGTGTACCTCTGATAAACATTAACTGGAGTAAAAGTCTTCACATTCGGTGTGATGTTTCTAAGACGAAAGATAATAAAGAAACAAAGTAAAGGCTAGAGGACAAGTACAGACAGATGGCAAAACTGAAAAATTTCCAATATCTGTCATCTGTCATCTGTACATTCATTATCCATTTCTTCATTATCCATATCCAAATAAAGCATTTTTAAATTACTCAAAAGGTATTATTAACATCCATTCATAATATTTCGTCTTCCCACCAGACTGGCCCTCAAGGATAGAAGCACTAAGGCATATCTTGTACAAGATAAGCGCATACACTCGGAAATACACAAATAAAGACAGAGTACATTGAGAAATTAGTTAATTGTAAACTAACAAAATACTGAATATCTCTCAAAGATATAATGTGATGTGTTTAACAAACTTCAAGTTATTCCTCATAATTGCTTATCATAGCAGAATATGACTCCCAAATAACAGCAATTAAAGTTCACTTCCAGAACAAAAATGTACAGATAATGTACTCACCCCGTTGTCATCCAAGATGTTCATGCCTTTCTTTCCTCAGTCGTAAAGAAATTATGTTTCTTGAGGTAAACATTTCAAAAATTATCTCTATATAGTGGACTTCAATGGTGCCCGTGTGTTTGAACATCTAAAATGCAGTTTCAATGGGCTCTAAATGATCCCAACTGAGGAATAAGGGTTTTATCTAGCAAAGCAATCTGACTTTTTCTTAAAAAAAAAAAAAAAAAAAAAAAATTGTATATACTTTTTAACCTCAAATGCTCGTCTTGTCCAGCTCTGCCATGCGCATGCATACTCTGTGTAATCCAGGTCAATACAGTTAGGGTATGTCGAAAAACTTCCATTTCATTTTCTCCTCCAACTTTAAAATCATCGCTGCAGAAGTACCAACCCAGTGTTTACAAAGTGAACATGCAAAGAAGATCAAACACCCTTTACAAAAAAAGGTAAAACAGCAATGTAGGACGCTTTTGAAGTTGGAGGAGAAAATGAGATGAGAGTTTTTCAACCTACCCTAACTGTATTGACCCGATTATACAGAGTATGCACGTGCATCGCAGAACTAGACAAGATAAGAATTTGAGGTTAAAAAGTATATCTTTTTTTTTTTTTTTTTTTTTTAAACGACCGGTTGTTTCACTACATAAAATCCCTATTCCTCGACTGGGATTGTTTAGAGCCGTTTGAAGCTGCATTTAAACTGCATTTTGGACGTTCAAACTCACAGGCACCATTGTCCACATATAGAGACAAATTCTGAAATGCTTTCCTCAAAAAACGTAATTTCTTTACGACTGAGAAAAGAAAGGTATGAACATCTTAGATGACAATGGGGTGAGTACATTATCTGTAAATGTTTGTTCTGGAAGTGAACTACTCCTTTAATAAGACTGGATTTTGCAGTTTTGGAAAGCTGTTGTCATTTAGTGTAAACACTCAATGGTTGTGCTGTCTGAGGCTCAAACGATGGCAAAGCATGCCATATGGCCAGATAGAAGTGATGACTGAAAGTGGGAAATCTTACCATTGGCTGGAAATGGCAGGACTGAGGAAAAACACAGAGAGACTAAACAAAAATCAGCACAGCACAGAGAAATGTCAGACTAGCACATGAATAGTCAGAACCCATTGTGTTGGTGATTGAAGCCCATGTGGCACAGATCCCTAAACTAAAAAGCTATACAGATTTAAAACAAACAAATCCCAGTCCTGGTAAAGGTCCCAAGACTGAAATAATGCTTCCCATAAAAGGCATGTACTGTAGTTTCATCTGAACCACTGCGATACCACCAAACATTAGTAAGGATCAAATAATATTATAGGGGACCACTGAGAAGTCTATACTGTGACGTCTCTGCTGTGCTCTTTCACCTACTTCCTTTTTCTCTTTTGGCATCTACTGAACTATTCTCCTTTTAGTTGACAACACCACTCCATTTAAAAAGACCATTTGTCATTAAAGGGATAGTTCACACAAAAATGAAAATTACCCATGATTTACTCACCCTCAAACCATCCTAGGCATATATGACTTTTTTCTTTCAGATAAATACAATCTGAGTTGTATAAAAATGTCCTGGCTTTTCCAAACTTTATAATGGCAGTGAATGGCTGTTGAGATTTTGAAGTCCATTAAAGTACATCCATCCATCATAAAAAGTGCTCCACACAGCTCCAGGGGGTTAATAAAGGCCTTCTGAAGCAAATCGATGCGTTTGTGTAAGAATAATATCCATATTTAAAACCTAAAAACTATAATCTCTAGCTTCCGCTAACCGTCGTACTCACGTTCACAAGATAGCGTTTCAGCAGATGACACAGGACGTAGATATAGCACATAGACATAGTATGCGCTCCAGTGAGAATATGATAGTCTCGTGAGACCCAAGTTTGGTATACAGCAAAGGAAAACCAGTCTCCTCTTGGCTTATATCAAAATCCTTTGATATTTTTCTTTATAAATCCTCATTTTGTACTTCTAATTTGTGACTGGTGGTGTTTTGTTTTGCACCTTCCTCTGAAGTCATCACTTCCACGTTCACCTGGAACGCCACTCTCTCATGAACGCGTGTACGTCAGTTAGCAGAAACTAGTTTATGGTTTATAAAGTTTTAGATAAACATCCATATTTAACACAAACGCATCGCTTCAGAGAGCCCTTATTAACCCCCCGGAGCTGTGTGGAGCACTTTTTATGATGAACGGATGCACTTAATTGGACTTCAAAATCTCAACTGCCATTCACCGCCATTATAAAGCTTAGAAGAGCCAGGACATTTTTTAATATAACTCTGATTGTATTTATCTGAAAGAGGAAAGTCATATACACCTAAAATGGCTTGAGGGAATGTAAACCATGGGGTAATTCTCATTTTTGTGTGAACTATGCCTTTATTTCCCAAACATGCAAGAATAACAGGTTTGTGAATATGTAGATATGTACCTAAGACATAGATTTGATCATTTGGTTAATATAAAATCAACCAAAATCTGGAAAAGATATTACAATGTCATATTTACATTGCTTAAATTCCCATTTTTATTTGAAAGTGCTTTGAATATCATGTTAGTAAGCATGTTGACTTTTATGCTACTTTAGCAAGAGGATCTTTTATGGTGTTCCCCCGTAACGTCACAAAATCATAGGATTCTTTTGAGTTTGTCTTCTGATGCTTTATCATACCTCATGACTGTTTCAACTTTGTGGTCATTCCTTCTCTGAGGTCTTCTGAAATTTCTTCTTGGAGAATTTACATGTGTAAAATAGAAAGGAAACACTGTTATTTACAGTACGTGGCTCTCTATAATACTTTATTCTGATGGACATAGGTGACATTTAGCGAAAAAATACCTCTGCATAACCCTGTATAACTCTAATTATGGAAATAACATAATAAATGTAAACAATCACAATTTCAACTAAAAAACATTATTTAGGCCAAACAGGTCTAGGTTTGTTTCAATATAATGACCAGCTGACTGTACATTACACCTTACTTAATGTATAGATCGTGGTTTTGTCATCTTTCAAAGCCTAACTTGACATTACATGAATTGCAAAACAGTTAACATCTTGATTTGGGCTGTCCATATTGCTAAATAATTACATTTTAATGACCTCTAATGTGAAATATGTAAGAATAACAAGAAACTAAGAAATAAAATAAGACATTTTCATTTGTAAAAGGTAAAAACCTTTCATGTGCGTCCAAAACACATGGAGAACATGGCATTCATGGAAATGTTTTAGACTGAGTCATTGGCTAAACTCACCTGGCGCTTAACGCCATGAATTGTTGTTGAAACTATTGCGGATTTACGTCAGTTATGTTCCATTAGACATACACTCATAATCAACATCGATAAAGATTTGCAAAACACAGATGACCGTCGTTCACAGCTCTATCACGAGGGTTGCAGGCAGTGCAAACTCATCTCGACTCTAATCTGCGTTCGATTGAGACTTCCTGTGTAGCAGCACTGAGAGCAGGCGAGCGCGTAATCAGCACTGCCTACAGACTAGTTCACGGTAACACTCTCTAAAATTGCCGCCTGGACCGACAAAAGTACTCGTTTGGACTTAATCGGGAATGAAACGCTTTATTCTCACTATAATGTTGTCGGATAGACGTTGAGTGCGAGAACTAGACAGCAAAGAGATCCTCGGTGCGGGTCAAGCACATCTCACCCGACCAACTGAAAAAGGAGGAGAGGCCAAAAAAGACAACTGCAACTGGAGGAAAAAAGTGTCTACAATCCTCACGGATTGCCACAACGTCGAAGATTATCGTGACATGATGGCTACGGAGGAACTCTACGAGGTGAATGTCGGCGATTTTACCGTTCGTGTCCGTTTAGACGCAGTTAATCGATTATATTTGTGTGTAGTTGCACATATACGACGCGTCCCAAGGCTCGTGTGGACTGCAGTAGCGAATAGTCTTAACAACTGACTTACTGACTCTAATACTAGTTAAAACTACGTCGGTAGGGTTGCATGCTAACAATATAAACTTGTAGCTTCGGGTAGTGTGGAGTCTGTGTCGTCCTGGTTGTTAGTTTGCGGAGTTTAGTGTGGAGAGATGCTGGTGGAGGCAGTGGATGAGGCGGGGGAGGGAAGGAAGGGCACTTTGGAGAGTGATATTTCATCAAGCTAGCTGCTAACCATGAGGTCTTTGGGGTGTGATGGACACATCAGGACAGCTGAAAGTCAGCTCAGTCCAGTATGTTGTGTTCAGCTCTGCGGGAACTTTGTTTCGCCCTCTTTCAAACAGGACCCGTGAATTTAGCTTTACTTGCAGAGCGTTCAACCTGCTTAGTTCAGAACTAGCCTTTCAGCACTGTTGTTTTGTGTTATGATCGTCTTTGCTTGGTTTCATTTTCCAGTTAGATCATTCTCTTATGTTATTTGGAAATATAGTAAGTAGACTGAACATGGTGTATCATTTCCTATAAAGAAAGTCTAATGTCACTTGTTGGCTCGTTTGATGGATTGACATTCAGTCTAATGATCTGAGTGTGGTTTAAGTCATTCACAACCATAAATCTGATCTGCCTTTTAAACTGGTGTTATGATGGGGAATCCTTGGAGTGATCAATACATATTGCATGCTTACGCTGCATGAATATACTTGAAGTATTCAGTAACTTCAATCCTCCAAATTTTGTCAAACACGGTTGCGTCGTGTATTGAGAATTGGTTTAGATCAATATTGAGATACTAGATTAGAACAGATGTTCTTATTGGGATAAATTCATTGATTTGGGCAAAGGCGTTACAGTGGTGTGATGAAGACAGCAGATCTATTTAAACATGTTTGACCTGTTTATAAAGACTTGTATGAATAATATCCCCATTTTTAAACGCCTTGATAATACTGTCCTTTCAGCTGACAATACCAGAACTCTTAGTCATGATCCATTTCTATCTGTTTTTTTAAAGTGTGGTCCTTTTTGGTTGTGACTTGAGGGAATTGATCCAAATGTTGATTCATGCCTAATCTTAAAACTAAAAGGATAGTGCTTGGTTTATCAAAATCACTTTTGCCTAGCCTTCTGTTCTCTAGCTTCTTTCAACCTGAAGAGCAGAGAAAAAACAAAGTCTTTATTTCTTTTGCCAAGATATGTTGCCAACAGCCTAAGAAAGAAAAAAGAAAGTCATGAAAATTGTTCAGTGTTGTGGGTTCAATACAAGTGTTATAAACTTCATAGAACACAAAGGTTCTGGATAAAACATCCCATTCATTTTCTCAGTTAGCAGTAACATATTAAAGGGGTAGCTCACCCAAAAATAAAAAGTCTGTCATTAATTACTCACCCTCATGTCGTTTCAAACCTGTAATCTGAACACAGATTAAGATATTTTAAATTAAATCAGAGAGCTTTCTGACCCTGCATAGACAGCAATGCAACCACCACATTCAAGACTCAGAAAGGTAGTAAGAACATTGTTAAAATAGTCCATGTGGCAATGGTGGTTCAGCCGTAATGTTATGAAGCTACAATAGTATTAAATACCAAGTTTATTAAACAATGTCTTCTCTTCTGTGTAGCATGCATGTGGTCCTGATGCAATGTCCATCTCTCTTAATTGCTAAATTTCCACTAAAGAACTTCACTACAGATAAATTGAAAGAGAAATCCACCAATCAGAGAAGTCGTTGTTACTGTAGAAATGAGAAGATCACCTCAGCAGTGACCTTCTACTACCATAAAGTAAATATCAAAGCAAATATCATAATCGAGTTTCTCATATAATTGTATAATAATATTTTCCAATGTATAGATGTTAAAGAATTATATGCGTAAATAAAGACATTAAGGCAATAGTTTTATACTGTACCATTTTTTCTAATTTAATTGTCATCTTTATTTTTCTGAAATCCCATTGAGGAAATTTAATGGAGAAAAATACTTACAGAATCGTGGATAATGTTGACTCCCTCATGAGTTGGAGAACTTTGCCCTTGTGGTAAATGAACCTAATCAGTAAAACCATATGTGTATCCCAAGGGCATCTTGGTGCTGAATTATTTATGTTGTTTAATAAACTCATATCAGATGGTGTTTTAAGAATTTCAGCATGACTGTTGTAATGTTCTGAGTTGCTGTCATGATAAAAGAATGATCTGATTTAGGACAGAAATCGCATTTCCAATGTGAGAAAAGGAACAAGAGGAACAGGAACAAGAGCTACACAGTACATTTGTAACTTTAACATCTGTGAAGTACAGAATGATGGGAAGAAAGGGGAGATGCTTAACCAGAACTCAGACCACATGAATCTGTCAACAGTTGTTCTAAATGCTACGAAACAAATGTATGAAAATCAACATACTGTATTGAGACATTATGGACTTGCCATTAAAGGGATAGTTGACCCAAAAAGTCTGTTATTAATTCATCTTCAGAACACAAATTAAGATATTTATAATGAAATCTAAAAGCTTTTGACCCTGCGTAGACAGTAATGCGGCGGATTTACGTCAGTTATGTATAGAAACTATATGTTGGGTCTTCTTTCCAAACTGATGTGATAAACCATAAGCCCAGTAGAAGAATGTGAATCTATAATGCTTGAAATGATGACAGAGTCCAGGATAAAAGATAAGAGTAAAAGCCCTGCAGCATTTTCTGTAATTACGCTGAATTCCTCAGGCAGCTTGAATCTTTGGGGAATAGGTTTTTTAGCAGTGGCAGTGCTTGGCAGTGGCACATTTTTACATTCAATAAACAGTAATAGCCCCCAACACAAAAGTGTACTGCAGCATAATAAAAATACATGTTTTCCCTGAAGTTAGTAAGCCAACATGCTATATTTTGATCCTTTTTGTATATGTGTTCATTGTGTTTTATTTGAGATTGGGGGGGAAAAGAACCTTTTTTCAACAAAAATCTTTCATTTAAGTTTAATTTGAGCCATTGTTTGGCTTTTGAAACAAGATTGATGTTCCCAAGTGTGAATAAGTCTGGGAAGTGATTCAGCATTGCTTTAAATCCATAACAGAGCTAAAGCCTCTTCCAGACTGTAAACCAAAAAGTTCTCATGAGGAGGGTTGGTGAAAATGCATTTTATCCAGAACTAACTAAAACCTGAATGAATCTTGACATTAGACAGTAGTGTTAAGATGGCTGTAAGTCTTTGCATTTTAAAAGACATTATTTGTCTAAACCCTTAAAAAAAGTGCTTTAAAAGGTTCTTCACAGCGATGCCATAGTTTCTTCAGATGTTAAAGGTTCTTTATGGAACCATTTAGACAAAAAGTTTCTTCCATGGCATCGTGAATGTCTATAATATCATACATCTATTGTTTATCATAGTTGTAAAAGCCTAGTTGATTCAAACATTGTCTGGGTGCTACTAGCAATAGACAAGACTTACAAGTCCAATACAAAAAGAATTAGATGGGACAAAATTTATTTGCAAGTCAGTCAAGTTCTTCCACGCCAGGCTCAGGAATTTGCTTCTGGAATAACCAGACCCAATAATTAAAAGAGCCTTATACTATAAGTTGTTATTAGGGATGTTCGAGGCTAGGTGACTAGTTGGTTAAATTGAACTGCTGGTTGACTAGTTGAAATTTAGTATTTTTAATGTTACATTTTAAAATTATACATGGACAATGGACATTTGGAGTGGAAAACAGTTTCATTTAATTTCACCTCAGACCTGGTATGGAAGCATTTTCTTCCTTTCACTCGCTGTGGTCTCAGAGAAATGTCTGCTTGGAAGACGAGCAAGGTGTGTGAGCATTTAAAAGGGGAAACGTAATGAATAAAAGGGAACTGACTTTCTTCAGATAGGTTTTGTTGACATTTTTTCATGTTATCTATGTATAATACCTAGGGCTGTAACAAAATCAAAATGTAATGATTTGATAATATCTGGATATGATATTGCGATATTTAAAAAAAAGACTGAAAAGAGATATTTATTTTAGACCACTTTTACTTTGACGGAAATGGCAATGGAGCTTTTATTTGAATGGAAAACAGGCTTACAAAAATGCTGTAATTATCTGACCATTAAAATGTAGGGAATTATGCGAATTATCCGATTCCGATTCCAGAATTGGATACTTAAGGCCAGGAATCAGATACTTCTTGTTAAATTAAAATTTCGATTCCACCAGTCGATTCCTATGTGCGGTTCTTTTTCTTTTCTTTTTTTCATCTGTGAGGAACCGACCTAGCAATCTGCCAGGACCTTGCTTGCTAATCTAACCGCATATCGCTCCAAAGAATGGCTACACTTGCGATCAGAAGTCGAAAAAGCAAAGTATATTATTTGTGATAAGCTGAACATGTTGCAGTAGAGGTGTCACCACCAATATGACAAAGCATTTTAATTCAAGAGATAGTTAAAGATCACAAACACGATTTAAATACCAACGTGATTCTATTCCTATATTACAATGATTCATTTGTTTGATTCCTCAACCTTTCTTCCATGCAGCGTACAACCAGTGTGATTTGAACATTCAAATCTGTGTTTGCGCTGCTGACCTAAAGAGAGCCACTGTCATGTATATGAATGAAACGGTTTCAGTCTTTTCAACCACACAGTTCATTATTTCTGTGTTACAAACATTCAAATGATCACAGAAGTACTGGAATAAAAGTATGTACGGTAGAGATCAAAAGAGTAAATCACCCTTTTGAAAGTTAATTTGACATTCCAAATAATGTTAAAGATTTATTGATTACGTCGTTATGCCAGTAGGTGGCGTAAGGGGCTGTTAATAATGTATTTTTCTTTGATCATTCATTCAAAAATACTGATTCATCCAGTAATGAACCAAGTAAATCTTGAGTGAATCACTGAATCATTCACCTATAAATTAGGCTTACATGTGATTTTTGTTTAGTTGTCTAATGTTTTTTTTTCCTTCAGAATCGTAAGAGAACCACAACTTCCATTTAAAACAACAACAACAACAACAACACAATTTATCCAGAATCACGCGGCTCTATTTTGCAAACAGCTCTTAAGTGAATCTTGTTTTTATGTAGCCTGTTGATTTTTGTTCATGGTATTCAGCTACAACTAAATGTTTAGCCAAAAAAAAAAACAGAATAAATGCGCTTGATATCATCTTTTATTCACTTCGGAATCAAAACTGGCAATTGAAAAGAATCGGAATCGATACGCGGAATCGGAATTGATAAAATTCTAACGATACCCAGCCCTAACTGAGCCGTTTTGAGGCGTGGAAAACACCGGATCGCGAGCTGATCGCCAGAACGACGTGCACGCTTTGCTTTGAAACGTGCAGCGAAAACAGACTTGATGAAATAGTTTTTATTTTACCTTTTTTCACTCTGTCGCGATAGTCCCTCATCATAAACGTAGGAGTCTTGTTGTCGTAGCTCCATGAACATTTCCTCCATTGTAAAAATCAACCTAGCAGGACCGATACCATTGTCTCTATTTAATTTTGGCATGTTTTAAAAACTTGTACAAAGGCGCTTCTGTGCTCCTATTGGCCAGTGTCACAGAAGTGATGGAATTGGTCGTGTACGACGGAAAGAAAATTAAACATGCTAGTCTTTCTGTGTTGATGTCATCGCAGAGGTGTCGTGCACTATGACACACTACACAAGAAACGATTGAATCGTGCGGCCCAAGACATTTTTGCTATCGCAATTCTACAATATAGAATAATAATGCCTAATAAAATAGTGTTTACTTGCGCAGCACTGTTTTATTTACAGGGGTAACTACGGTAACCACTGTATTTCGGCTTGTCCAAAAGCGCCACCTACTGTCAGAGAGAGAATTTGCATTTTCATTCATCCTGCTGGCTGCTTTATTTGCCATCAGCGCTGTAAATTTTAACCGTTTGATAAAATAATACCAGTTCAGAAATTATTTGACTGTTTTGTTCATAGTTTAATTATTTTAGATGGCATATATAGACAATGTTTTTGTTTGTCTTCTGAGGGTTTTTTACTTTTAGACAAGTTACAAGTTAGTTTAAAATTTAAATCGTCATAGGACACATCTCTAGTTGTGATATGTACAGAGTAACAGTTCCCCTTTCTGGAACCGTTAAACTTCATGAAAATTATTTGACTGCTGTTTTTTTTTTTTTGTATTTATTTTTTTTCAGTGGGACCTTTTTAGAATAAAAACTTGTTCTTGGTTTCTGACCCTTACTTTAAATGATTAAATATGGTGTATAAATATGCAGCAGGGAGAGTAGTATAATCTAATATAGATTAGAGTAATTGTGGATGTACACAATGGAGGGAAAAGTGTACTTGTTGTAGTTAGCAGTGTAGAAAAGCAGTGGAAAAGCCTTGATGGGATAGTTCACTCAAAAATAAAAGAATGTTCGAACTGTTTTTGTCCATACAATGAAAGTCAATGGGGTTCAAACTAACAATGGTTAACTTTCATTGTATGAACAAAACACTGGGACATTTTTCAGACTATCTTCTTTTGTGTTCCACAGAAGAAAGTAAGTCATACAATTTTTCAGTCAACATGAGAGTGAGCAAATCACAATAACTAACAGTCCGATACTGCTTGCTTCAAGATAAGAGGCAAAATATCTTATAAATGGAGTGGAAAGGACCTTTGATGATTGTTTGGATTTGCTATTGGATTGAGTTATTTATCTGATGCTCTGATAGAAGTTAATGAGGAGTGAGAAGATGATTTCTTCAGCCACCTCAGTTAGCGCACGGTTTTGTGTCTCATTCAGATTGGCTGCAGAATTGTGAGAACAAACCAAGCCAGCAGATATTTGCATGCCAGGGAACTTGAAGCTGCCGACACTTTCCTCTGTAGTGCCATTGATGTTGATTGAGGAGTTACACTCTCTGGGTTTCCTGAAGTTCACAAAGAGTCTTTTTGTCATGTTGACATTCACAGTCAGATTATTGTCATGAAACCGACGTCAGCCTGGTAAAATTACACTTCTGTCATCATTTACTCACACCTTACTTAACTGAAAGTGTACCTTTAGTGAATTGGTTGATCATTTTCACTAAACCAGTCTGATGATGATTTGTTCACGATTCATGATTTGATTCATTTACTCACCTCATTAGAGAGGAAGACAATTAGTGAATAACAGCCAAATGTTTGGTCTGTTTGTCACAAAAAGATGTCACGTGGCTTCTGAACACCTTGCTTATTATTTTTAATTATCTTTAATTTTGCTTTTCCATCCATTTTGTGAAGAGTAAAACCTCTAGTTGCCTTTCGTTGTAACCACATTGTACAGAAAATCTCCCAGAATTTCTCCTTTCCAAAAGAAAGTAGGTTACAGGTTTGGAACAACATGAGGATAACTGTAGACAGAATTTCTGTTTTTGGGTGAGCTATTTCTTTAACCTTTGTGCGGTGCTAAAAATCCTTTTACCCAGTTTGGTGTTCCCATTCATAAAAACTGACCAGCCTTTTAAAAGTTGCTTGTAAATCTTTCATTATGTTTTATCACCAAATCTTACACCAAAAATTTCTAAGCAATTTTTTGTAGGCCAGTCATTTTTGCCCGGCAGCACCACAAGTGTAATAAGATAAGGAAAAAATACAAAAAAGTATCAAAATTATCAATGTTTTAAGTTGCTAAACCCTGGGTGAGCTAAGTTAGTACATTTTAATCAGTTTTAGTTAATTAATGCAATAACATTAAAAGAGAACTCCACTTCCGGAACAACAATTTACAAATCATTTACTCACCCCCTTGTCATCCAAGATGTTCATGTCTTTCTGTCTTCAGTCGTGAATAAGTTAGTGTTTTTGAGGAAAGCATTTCAGGATTTTTCTCCATATAATGGACCTCTTTTAACTAGCGTTTTCAGGAAAAAAAGAAAATCCTGAACACATGGTCCATCACACAACATGAGTGTTGAGTGATACGCAGCCAATAAACCATAAATAGAAAGGGTGATGTTTAATATTAATTGCAAATTATGTAACTGTCCTCCATATCTCGGCACCAACATTTAATAATCATTTGGAGTTTGAGTGGTGGTAGTCAGTTGCAGTTAAAGGATTAGTTCACTCCTGAATTAAAGCTTCCTGATAATTTACTCACCACCATGTCATTCAAGGTGTTCATGTCTTCCTTTCTTTAGTTGAATAGAAAAGAAGGTTTTTGAGAAAAACATTCCAGGATTTTTCTCCATATAGTGGACTTCAATGGGGATCATTGGTTGAAGGTTCAAATTGCAGTTTCAATGCAGCTTCAAAGTGCTCTACTTACGAGGAGTAAGTGTCTTATCTAGCGAAGCGAGGTCATTTTCTAAAAAAAGAAAAATGTATATTAATTTATGTAAGTCGTCCTGCACTAGCTCTGCAATGCGCATGCGTGTCTTTACGCATTATGTAATCATGATGGAAAGGTCAGCCTCTTTCGGCTGAATTACTAGGGATGGGCGATACCTCGTATTTTATTTTGGATCCGATACCGATATTTTCAAGCCAAGTATCGTCGATACCGATACCTCTAAACTAAACTAAACTGATCTTTTTAGTTATTAAAAGAATAAAATCAGTAATTATACTTACTTAACATTATATTTGAAAGTCATGTGTTTTAAACATTTCATAAGTGTTTTTTTTTTTTTTT
>JAHKKF010532931.1:0-23063 GCA_019740295.1 Labeo calbasu
GACATCTGAGCCGCTGAAGATGCAGTGGATTACATTTGTTTGTGAAGGGAATGCACCTCCCGATCTACATATATCCGTCTATGTTCACGCAAATCATTCGTGATCCAGCTTCACCAACAGCAGAAGTGAGTATAAGGGGGTTTTTTTATGAATCTTTGGGATCGCCTTTCCTAATGATGTGCTAGTTAGCAAGTTTAGCGGGTAAACACGGCTAAATGCGGCTAAAGTAAACAGGCTCGTCTCTCCACAGAGAGAAGAGAGGGGCGGGGCGAGCAGAGCTCATTTGCATTTAAAGGAGCAATCCCTCAGAATGGGATGATTTTTGCAGAGCTGATTTTGGCAAGGTAAAAAGGGTGTTGTTTTACACAACCATTGAGAATTTTTAACCAAAGTATAATATAGACTTTTTATTAAGACCCTGAAGAATCATATCAACTTGTGAAAAATGAGCATCCGATGACCCCTTTAAAGTGAAACCTGCTGTCATTTGATGTAAATCAAAGAACAAAAGAAAAAGAGAAATCACAGCTTCATTAAAGATGAATCTGTATACTTTATGCATATACAGTTTATAGTTGTGAAGATTGTTTTAAAATCACTTAAATTTAAAGTTGTTATATATTTCAGAGCCTATTAAATGTTACAAAATAATGGCTTTTAATTATAATATTAATGTTGAATGGCTATAATTAATAGGTAAAATTGAGGAAAAATGAAGAAAAAAAAAAAGATTTATCACATCACTGACCACTGGCAGGTGTGGCAAAAAGTTAGTTTTAGTAACATAACCAGTCATATCGCAATCTCTCACGTGACTTTCTCCCATTCATCTCAGTTACCCCCCACCAAACTCACGGCACGCTTTAGGAGGTCTGTTAAAACTCAGTGGGCTCAGGGGAGGTGAGAGAGACACGGACTCCCGCTGTAACTTTACCTGCTGGTGTCACTGTTAGACAACATTTCTTAAAAAAACAAGTGATTTTATACACGTTCTAATGTTATATTTTTTTCTCATCCATTATTTTGAGGAGACACTGCCTCCATTGCCTCCTTGGAGGAAATGCCCCTGATATATAGTGGTTTGTAAATGTTTCTGCAAGTAACTTGGTTTTGTGAAAGTTTCAAAAATATATGTACAGGATAAGTGCATTAAGTGAATTTTTTTTTTTTTAATTTCCCCATTAACCTTTTTATTTACTTACTATATGCCTCTTAAAGGTATGCCATCATGGTTAGTACATTGATCTCCTCCTTTGCATTGTAGCCAGGTTCTTTCAATCATAAATGCGTCCCGCTCCATGTCCCCGCCTTCTGTCTCCCTCATACTTCAGCCTGACAGGCTAGACAGGCCGTCTCAGGCGTGATTGGGCAGTCACTTACCAGACGACAGGCCCAAAATAAAACCGCCCGTCCTCTCCCACCGCTCAAATCACAGCCGTACCAAATCGTGGCTTCTGTGCGCGCAGTGGTGAATGAACATGTACGAAGTGCAAAAAACACGTTTTCTTCTCAAGGACCTTTATAGAAACTAGCCCTTTTGCTAACCCTTTTCTGCTCTTCGTCTCATTGATCATCAATGAGATGTGAATGAGAATAATTGGAGGTTGGATACAATTCCTAACAGCTCCACGGGTGCTAAGAAGGCAAAAAACGGAGGTAGTTGTTCTAGCTGTGTAGGTTTCGATAACGCTGAGTGGTTGAAAGTGGTGCTATGCAGGATTGTGTAGCAATTACTCAAAATTTATGTATCAAGAAATGTATAGAGAGACTATGGAAATCTGCTGATTAGCATGTGCGTTCATATTTCTGCCATCTGTGTTTTAATGCACTGCCCATTTAAGGGCACTATAACCTCAGGGGCGAAGCAGCTCATCCTGCTTGCTTCAGCAACATATACTGCTGAATGCAAGTGATGAACTTCACAGCAGTGACTGTTTATCCACACCGCTATTAGCCATGTGAATCAATAGGGGTCATTTGCATCATGTATGTATTATGTATGATCCCACTCGATCGTAAAAAACATCACCAGTCTAGCTGGCCGCTGTTTTGCTTTGTATTGCAGTTTTTTTTCTTTTTGAGGAAATGCATCACAGGTGCCCTGCAGCAAAGTGGCCATCGTTTTGTATGTGTGCTACTCTTATCTTTCTCTGTTGCTGTTTTTTCCTTCCTCTATTCTGAATCTCCAGAGAGCTGAAGTAATTATTTGATAATGCATTCTTCTCATTTTTAGTCTACAGTATGATTTAGAGCCGTTCAGATCTAGAACTAGGTTATTAAGGAGTCCTTAAAGTATTAAAATGTCTTGAATTCACTTTTTAAACTGTAGGACTGTGTAAAAAAAATCTTTTTAAAAATCTGTGTAAAAAATCGTAAATATCTTCTATAGTAAAAACTCATTTTGTAACTTTAATTGTCATAAAAAAAAAAAAAAAAAATTTTAAGTTGCAAAATTCATCTTAATTCAAGTAATGAAATTTTGTCAAACAACTGTAAAAACAAACTTTTAATTTTATATATTAAAAAATAATAATAAAAATTTGACTTCTACAAGGTGATTTAAATATTTCGCAATAGTACTTTTACAAATTGTTTTCCACTTATTAATCATTTTCCCAGGCAGGACCAAATTGATTCACAGGTAAAACAAACAAACAAGCCAAAAAAATAAAACACATAAAAAAATCTTGTCTGAGCTTTAGATTGGATTGAATTTTTAATGTGATCCAGCAATAGTCAGGGGTTTTAGTTCCTTTTGTGTTTCTATTATTAACATAAGCATTTGTACATTTAATATGCAGAGTGATCCATGAACCATTTCAGTTTCTAATTAGTTTTAAAAAAAACAGTCTCATCTATGTTAATGGAACTTCTAAGTTAAAATACCGTAGACTTAACCATAGATTGAACACTGCTATATATCTCTGAGGAGAAAAACAGGTAGCCAAATCTAATATAAACTGTGTGATTATTTTGTCGTATATTTCTGCAAAGACATTATGTATATTTGACTTTCCCCTGGAAACTAATTTCCTGCATATCGGTGCTAGTTTCATGTCTCTCATTCGCTCACGACTTCTTTTTATCCCATGTAATACAATAATTTGATCTCAAATCAATATTTCATGTCCATTTCATTTATTTGGTAAGTGGTCTAGTAATAACAAGGAGAAGGTACTCAAGCAGTCCTCCCAAAATAAACCTCTTCTAAGTGATACAAGACACTTTCAGGCCTTTGCCGTCCTTTTAGGATTTATTTTAACTAGCTGACTGAACTTTTGTCCATTTATGTAGTGTATATGGGCCATTCTACAGATTCGGTACAAAGTCTGAGTTTGGGAAAAATGTATTTTTCTAAAAAAAATTGTATATATGCAAATTGTGTGTGCAAGGTAGACATTTCTAGTAATTGTGCAGTTAAGTCTCATATTGTATTTTCGGAAAGTTTAAAGTATTTGTGCTTTCCTCAAATTTGTCACTACCAAAACATAATTAGAAGGGTTATATTGACCTATTAAGATTCTGCTTAGATTTACATTATAAATTATTCTTTTTTTCAGAGGGAAATCAATAACAGCTACATTTTTAACAATATTTCAAGTGTCATTTTAAGATTTGTTGTATTTTGAATCCAATTTATCTTTGTACAAGGCAAAAAGTTGATCATACTGATTTCAAACTTAAGGATTCATTATCATCATCATCATCATAACATCTTAGTATGTGCATATTTGTAAAATTTGAACCGAAAATGGGATGTTTTGTCAAAAATAAAGTATACTGAACTATCAGCTTTCACATACTAAAACATACTAAAATGCAGATACAGATACAAATAAGAAAATTGCATAACTGTACTAAAATTTAGTTTATTTCCCCCAATTATGAAGATTATGTGTTCGTTTTTGTCACTACCAAAACAATGATGATATTCGGTAGTGACAAATTTATGGAATTTCACCCAAACCATAATAATATCACTACCAGCTCCAACAATTTTGGTCATGCCTCTTTCGATAGTGACAATAGCACAGTTCTGAACAGTTGTACACATATAAAAACTAAGTGTTATGGAATAATTACCAAAAAAGTCTGCTAAATTGCAGAAAAAAGGTGTTCGGTAGTGGCATTCCTTAAAGTTACACACAGATTTTTCATACTTTTGAACACATTCATCTTAAAATGATGGGGCCGATCTACTCACACCTTGTAGCTGTGAGTGAGAGGGACACAGGAATATTTCCTGATCATAAAATTAAGGGTGTAGTTAAAGTCAGTCTCAGCCAATGGACTAAAACATAACTGTTTCAGTAGTGACATAAAAAATGAAATAAAAGTTTCATCATTTACAAAGAAAATATAAAAAGAATCAAAAAGATACTTTTAAAAACAACAATGGAAGAAAATACATAAATTATTTCAATGTCATTTTCATAAGTTGAAATTTCTGGGTTAGGGTTTGGGACAGCCATCTCCCAATTGAAAGCACCCAATAAATGATGATTTTATATATATTAAGCTTACTGATATTTTAAATATTATTGTGGGTTTTAATAGATAATAGAAGGATCTTACACTCTTGAAAACAGACTTAATGGTTCCATGTAGAACCTTGAACATCCATGGAACCTTTCAAATGCAGAAAAGGTTCTTCAAAATGGTTCTTTTAAGAACTGTTTACTGAAAGGTTCTTTGGGCAACCAAAAAAGGTTCTTCTGTGGCATCACTGCAAAAGCACGCTTTTGGAACATGCATTTTTAAGAATGTAGAAAACATCTGAGATTTGAATACTTCAATGCTTTTTAAATATGTTTTTTGGCTGTGGGACAGCAGTTTGTACCAGTTCTGTAGAATGGCCCAAATACAAACCAAGTAATCATATATAGTGTTCTTATTTCACACCAAAACCAAAGCTGTCAAACTTCCCTCAACATTCTTCCACATTTATCCCTATTCCCTACATGTATATTAGTACAGCCATTCTCCTGATTTATGAAATTGAACCAGACATGAACTTCTCATTGCCAATAGGTTGTCCAGTCACCTATCATTTCTTTTCCTCTTTCTATTTGCCCTTTCCAGTCTTGTGCTTTTTCCCATGATCCTCTCTGCTCTGTCATTACTCAAAGCAGACAGCAGGACAAGCAGGCACGTCCCTTGTGTGCTTCCGTTCACCCATAATGCACAGAAGGAGAGACCGTGCCTGCTCCTGTGTCAAACGAGATGTGGTAAGTAGGGTTCGGTTCAGTTGGCGTCTGGGGAGCCACTTTGTGTTTTAGCCTCGATGCCATCTACCGCCCGCGCCGTCAGAGACGTACCAGAAAGCGGAGCTCAATTATTAGCTCAACGACCACGGCAGCCTCATACTCGAGTTCATACTGCTTCTTGTGTGTTGTTACTCGTCTGTGCACAGATATAAAACCCCAAGCCATAGACTCAATCGCCACTTGTATGAAATTCATGAAGCGCCTTGTTTACCAGGAACACAGATGTGGCGTCTTGTATGCAAAGCTGTGCGTCTTCACATGCATTATTTAAAGGCGGGGGTAATTTAAATGGGGAGGATCACCTCCTCTCAGTGCTGAAGTAAAGAACATTTATCAGCTTTTGACGTGGAGAGCGAAATGAGTCAGTGAGGTTGGCGCTTTAATTCATATTTAGTGGGAACGTTGAGGAACGGACAAAGAGCGTGTGATTACTCACTGGAGATTAATGACTCCATGTTGCATTGCTGTGGTGGGCTGCCGAACACTCCTCAGAGACTGTATTACTGTTAATGGTGCTAGAACAGCATGCGCAAGACTCAAAAGATCTGTTGTTCAGGTTGAAGACATCATTTGCATCCTTATATATGTTCCTGTAGCTTTAACAGTAGAGCGCTAACAAGGTCATGGGATCTATTGCTCAAACAGGGGTTCAGCTTGAATTTATAGCTTGAATGCAAACGAGCTTTGGATAAAAACATCTGCCAAATACGTGAATGTAAATGTAATGCAAGGAAATGTGTGCATATGTACAGTTGACTAGCAGTAGATGCAGTGCATAGAATCAAGTGTAGATATGCAGACTTCGTGCCATGTCAGAGTAGTTGCACACATGAACGCCACCAGAAGTATTAGTGGCATTAAAATAGTGACAGAGGCATGTTGACTGAATTTTAACTGTGAATTTTTACTCTACAATTTATTTTGCATGATAAAATAACATTTCCCATCATCCTTGCTTATCATTTTGTTGTAGTGTTAAAGAAATCTTATCTTTATTGCAAAGTGCATTTATTTGTTTATTGTAAAATTATAACATGAAAAAAAAAAACAAATTGGCCAGAGGTCGCGTTAGACTTTAACATTGTCCGTAATTTTGACGTACAGACAGGGTTGTGTCACGATCTGTTAGTACTTATTATAAATTTTTTTAAATTTTAATTATAATAACACATTAAACTGCTGTTTTTTTTGTCTTTTTTTTATTCATTGCTTTTATTTGTAATCGTGAACCTACAGGACGAGCATACAGACTTGTCCATTTTTATTATTTTTTTAAGTTATATTTATGGGGGGTTTTGCCTATATTTGACAGGACAGTTTAGAGCAGACAGGGAAGCATTGGGTGAAGAGAGTCTGTGGGGAGGGGAGAGATCGGCAAAGGATCTTGAGACAGGAATCGAACTCGGGTCGCTGGCAGCACAGCTGCGCTATATGTCGACACACTAACCACTGGGCTATCGGTGATGACTTGTCCGTTTTTGTTGAGAGAACAGATAAACAGAAATGGTGCGTCAATTTTCATGTTCAACACCACACCCAGCAATGAAAGCGGAGGCCACTAAAAACGACAAAATATGCTAAGGCTGGGTTAAAAAAAAAAAGTACATACTGAACCTCCCATCAGTTAAATCGCAATAGGCTAAGCTTTGTGCTTTTGTTACTTTTGATATGAAACAAAATCTCAGATTTCAATGAGATCGCTCTGCTGGTAAGTCAAGTTATCCTGTTCCATAGCCCCAAGTCACATGACTTGTTTGGTGTACGTGGAGGAATTTATTCACAAAATGCATTTCCCTCTCCCATTATTTGAATTAACCCTTTTTCACATAATTCAAAAACCACCTCAAGTGAGTGTTAAACATTTTGCGAATTAAGTGATTTTTTGGGGTTTTTTTTCGAATTTTGGTATTTTCATCTGATGCGATACTTCAAAATGCGCATAAAAACTGGGTGATGGAAACATAGCTAATGCAACAGAGGTTTAACAGAGACTTGCTTGCCGTCAAGATGAGCTGTTAGCAAAATGAAAATACTTGTGCAAATTTATAGCGTTTACAGATCATAATATAACTATTAAAACTAATGTTGTCAAATCGATTAATCGCGACTAATCGCATTCAAAATAAAAGCTTGTTTACATAATGTGTTCACTGTGTATGTTTAGATGAATATTAAAGAATATTAAAAATATGCTGTCTTCATGTTGTTTCTAGTTAATTTAAAGATTGTGAAATGTGAAATTATTGCAGATATGTTTATATTTAAAAACTTTAGTGAAACACGATCAATCGCAATTCATTTCAGAAAAACCTGTGATTAGTTATTTTTTAAAATCGATTGACACATTATGTAAACAAGCTTTAACTTTGGATGCAATTAATCGTGATTAATCAATTTGACAACATCGATACAACATTTAATCAAGTTCTTTCTTGTTTTTGAGAGTTTGTTTTTTTTTTCACGCAGATCACTGTGACCTCAGTCATTTTTTTCTAATGCTTTTTTCACTACTCTACGTCACTGTGACATCACCAGAGTTTTACTTATTTTCTATATAAATTTGATCAGTTTATTTTTTTCAGATAGACTCTGTGATAGAGATTCACCCAGTTTAAGAAATTTCTGATAGTAAAAATCGAATTCTTTACATTTTAATGTATTGTTTTCGTTATATTGTACTGATTCAAATTAGTAATCAATAATAATTGTTATTTTAATACTCAGCGTGCCTCTCTTGACATGCTCTCACGTATGAACAGGCAGCAAATCTGGTGCTGGCGCAGACGGAGCGGGAGCGGGCGCGGGCGCGGGCGCGGGTGCATCAGGCGCAATCATCAAACATATTTCAAAGGAAGCTGGCGCCAGGGTCCTTACCGTCTTTGCTGGGTGTTTTAAGCGAATATTTGCATTTATTCACATACGATTTAGTTAGAAATGGTGGCCTGTTATGATTTTAACTAATGCAGGACACTACTGAATGATGCGCATCAGACGGGATTTAGAAGTGGGCATACGCAAAGCCGACTGATAAAGAAATGGGTATACGCAGGTTCTGCACTTCACCACTGCATATTACCCTACTCAAGTATTTAAAACGGGTTCAGGTTCATATGTTAGAAAATATTGTTAATATTTGCGTCATTACTGATTTATCTCATCCACCCGCGACCCACCCGCAAATAATCAGAATGCAATTTTTTATTACCCGACCCGCGGATATAACCGCCATCCGCGCATCACTACTGTGTGAACAGCAGCACCACTATAAGAATACAGCTCCAGTACTATTTAAATGTTAAGGGTTTTCCCCATATTAATAGGCATCCATTGAGAATCAGATTTAATAGTGCTTTTATAGGTCAGATATACTGTAAAAGGTGCTGGATCTGGAACAGCATCAGTGTGGGATATTGTGCGGCAGTGTAGTCTCAAGGTGTTCTGAAATATAGCTGTGCCTTAATGAATACCCCGGGCAATGGTTCAGCTCATAGAGCCTGAAAATTGCTCTCAAGGAAAATGTGTTGGCGCCTCTCATTTAGCAGGGCCTGCAATATGGACAAGCTACAAACTACCATGCCCTGCGTTCCTTAACAGACCGTAAAACCAGTCGCTCATTTGCTTGAAAATTTCAGAGGATCATCAATTGGTCTGAAATGGCTCGGGCTGTCCATAGTGCGGATGCTCTCTGTTGTTTTCTTTGTGTACACTGGGGTAAAATAGACATCTTAAATTTTGCACTCTCTTAAGCCTATGCTATGTATTGATGTCCACATTTCCTTCCTTAATGAGTTCCTGTTAAAACTTTAATTACTTGAACAATTAGGTACAGAATAAAGTTTAGGAGATTAGGAAGATGTGTGTACCCTGTATATTCGCCCTCTGTCACATAAGCACTTTCATTCAATAATTACCAGTACTATATCACAAAGACAGTTCAAAAATCAATTTATGGTCATTCCAAATGACTTTTTTCCAGTACAGAATGGACTGTTAGAACGGACGCTGTGGTGCGGCATACTGTAGGTGTTAAAGAAGTCTCTTACGCTCACCAAGACTGAATGTGTTTGATTAAAAAAAAAAAATACAGTATTAACAGTAATATTGCATTGGCACCGATAGCCCAGTGGTTAGTGTGCTGACATATAGAGCAACTGTGCTGCCGGCGACCCGAGTTCGATTCCCGTCTCGAGGTCTTTTGACAATCTCACCCCCCTCTCTTCACCCAATGCTTAACTGTCTGCTCTCAACTGTCCTATCAAATAAAGGCAAAACCCCCAGAAATATAACTTTTAAAAAAGTAATCACAGCGTGCCAATATACATCCATATCACACAGCTACGAGTCTGATATTGTGTTTATACAACAGTTCAGAGGCACAAGGGTGTAAATACATAAGAAACAACAACATAGTGTCTTTAAAAAACATCTTTTGTGCGAACTACTTCCTGAACTGATTCAAATCTCAGTTTAACAGCTGAGCCCAAGCCTCTGTTACTAATTTGAAAATGTTACTTTAGAACTACATTGAGTTCATTGAAAGAGTATTGTATTACTGTATTAAAAGCTCACTGTATCATGTAGTATTATGAGAGAGAGATAGACTGAACGCGTGTGATTACCTGCATCTGATACAGCATTTATTCACATCTCATATTCACAATAAAACCTTAGTTTGAATGTTCCCTGAGGAAAGCGATATCTTTGTTGTACTATCATTTCATCTGTTAAAGGTGATTTCCGGTGACAGCGCTGCTCAGTGCATTTGTTGGCTGCGTCTTACAAGCTGTTGTTGAAAGTAAAAATAACTTCCTTGTTTACAACCCCGTTTCAGTCTCTTTCAATATAAAAGTCTTTACTGCTGACTCACTCATAAAAACAGTGTCTTGTCGCCACCCAAAAATGAATTATATATCATGTTTAACCACTATAGAGATATCAGAGCAAGCGGCAAATTCCAGAAGGTCTGGCCGAGGTGAGGCTGCTCTCGGCGGGTTTATGAGCGCTGAACAGCCGCTGCCGCCCTGGAGCTCACATCTCTGAAAACGTGGAAGTAAATTTTCGTTATTGACAAACTGGATGTCTGAAGTGTAAACGAGTACATTCTCACCTAAAAAGCTCTTAAAACTACATTCCGTGATAGAAAAACAGTATTATTTATAAAATTATAGTGGATTTGGGCGTCCGCCATGATACTCACTGTGAGAAACAGCAAGCGGAGTGATACAAACGGTGAAATGATATCGATATCACTAGAATATCACACTCCTCTTAGCCAATCAGATTTGAGGACCAGGAAGAACTGTTGTGTAAAAATATATGTATGTATGTATAAGTTCCCTGAAACCTGATTGTTTGAAAGGAATGTTCCAGGACAAGCAAGCAAGGTTGTTGATCCAGGAGTGTGCCCTACTTGGCAAAATCACTATTACTTCAAGTTGTTTTGGATAGCTAAACAACCAAGTTTATGGATGATGATTGATGATGCTTTCACAGATGGCATGTTTTTGACGTCTGCCTAATGTACTCGCCACTCACCGTCCTCCATTCACACTTGATGGTCACAGCTGGTCATGTGACTCAGCATCTCACGGGTGCTTTGTTAATGAAGAGCGTCCTTCAAAACCCAACACGCCTTCCTTTGGGGAAGCTTTAGCAATCAGGGTCATTTTGATTGCAATGCAATGACAAGTTTGACTTTGCTGCATTTATTATTTTTAAATATTCGCCTTGTCTACCTGTGTGGTGTCTTCCGACCAGGCTGTGCTGCCGCTGGTGTCAGATACAGACATATCGTGATGAATAAGACTTGAAGACATAGATACCAGTGGCATTTTCCATGGCCATCAGCATGTACACTGAGGGAATTTATAGCTTGTGTGATGAATCGCTATGCCGTATGTGGCGGGATGCAATCACATCTCATCCCTAAACAACAAAAGGCCTCTGTGCTGAAGGTTAAGCATCTATACAATGACTTGAGTCGTGTCAGGAGATGTCAGGAGAATTTGGATTAAGTGTGCCCTTGATTTTCTTTTCTTTTTTCTACTCAACCCTTCTATTCTTTCGGTGCGAGACTACGCTATTGTTATAAAAAGGAGTAATGCATCTTGAATCTGACTACATCTCTTTTATGCCTCTATCCTCTCCAGTTGGTTCTTCGGTTACATTATCTGTCTCTGGCGTTTCCCCCAGTGATTTGCAGTCCCATTATTGTGTATGTCTACATTTGTCCTCTAGTCGAGCTCTTGCGTATCTGTTTTGCTATATTAAGCATATTGCACAATGAAGGTTACCTGTTAATGCAGTTGTTTGCCTTTGGCTGTGTGTTCTATATATTATATCGCCCTTTCTTAGCTGACATGTCTGTGATGGTACAATGTTTCTATAGCCGGACAGAAGTGAATTTCTAATATGTTGTTGTTGTTATTATTATTATTATTATTATTATGTAATATATTTGTATTTTATTTATTTATTTTATATTTAATATATAAATATACACTACCAGTCAAAACTTTATCATACTGAATTATATTATTTATGTATTTATTTATATTTTGGAGCACTTCAAACTGCTTGTGAACTGACTGACTGACAAAAATATGATATATTATATTATATTATATTATATTATATTATATTATATTATATTATATTATTATTATGATATATTATATTATATTATATTATATTATATTGTTATGGAGGGTCAAATGACTCAAAATTAAATGATTAAATAAATGTTAAAAATACATAATTTGTTAAATGCGCAATTTAATTATTGAAAGCATAAATAAATGTATAAATAAATAAATATTTATTTATTTATTGATGCCCACTATTGTTGAATGATGTGCCAAGAACTGTAAACCTCAAAATGAAATGTGAAGGCAATAAATAAATAAATAAGTAAATGAAATAATAAATATTTAAATAAATAAATATTTATTTGTACATTTATTTATGCTTTTAATAACTACATTATGCATTTAATGATTCATTTATATATTTCAACATTTATTTAATGATTTAATTAGGTATTTTGGCCTTCCATATGTTATGTTTTGTTATGAAGCGATCTCATGTGTAAGCAAATGCATATGTTATCTTATGTTATGTTATGTTATGTTATATTATATTGTATTATATTATATTATATTATATTATATTATATTATAGTAATAATGTTAAATGTATCGTGAGTAGCAGATCAGAATTATTAGAATGATTTTGGAAGGATCATGCGACACTCAAATGGTTTTAAATTGTAATAATATTTTAAAATATTACTGATTTACTATATTTATTATCAAATAAATGTAGCCTTGGTGAGCAGAGGAGACTGCTTTCAAAAACATTGAAAAATCATACTGACCTGAACTGTAATTATTATATTATATTATATTATATTATATTATATTATATTATATTATATTATATTATATTATATTATATTATATTCATATCAGAAGGATCATGTAACACTCATGGACAGTTTTATACTGTTATTTTATTTTATTTTATTTTATTTTATTCACATGGATCACATGACTTGTTGCCTTGGTGTAAAATGAGACCTGTCTCTCACATTATGGATTCAGTGTTTGTTACTCTCTTTTTTTTCTCTCCACTTTATCCTGCATTTTGATTACTTTTAAAGCCTTTCTAAAGTCATTTATAGTGGTTATTTGGTTATTTGCTTACTTGAAATGAGGTAATTTGTGGTTTTCCTGGCAGCATGCACTGCCTCTTGAGACACATACCCTTTTACTGCAACATCACTGCGATTATGTTGTTTGTTATTTGCAACTAGTGAATTATTTATTCCCCTTACATGCATTCTGCCCTTGGTTAATAGACTGAGATTAGTGTGACATGCACTCTGCCCCTTGTTTGCTGCCAGAATGTTTTACTCCTGCCAGGAAGAATGAATCTTTCTCAAACACTGAATGAGCATGTGTTGACTAATGCTAATGGAGACCTTTGGGTCAACACTGCTGTCACAAGCACCTCCGATTAATTGCATGTCTTAATTAAGTTGGACTCTCACATGCGTGGACAGACCCAATCCATTTTCCTCTTTGAATCCCGAATACTAGCATCTCAGATTTACATCTGTAGTCCCTGAACTGGCTATGTGATACATTAGGAAAGAAGATGAGACCTGGTTATTACTATCGGTCCTCTTAGCTATCCAGAATTTTTAATTTGCAGGTAGATTGTAGTACCAAATTAAACTAAAGTTACACTATTTTAAAATGACCCAAAGGTAACTTTTTACACCTTGAATTTCTGGCTAAACAAAGCAGTGAAGTTATGGTTTGATCTTAGCAGCTGACTGGCCTTTGGTTGGTGAACATTTGACGCATTTAGCCGTACATCAAGCCACAGCGTTGACAGACTCAAATTGTTGCATCACTGACTTCCAGTGTAAACGTAGTATATGAGCAGCAAGCTGTCAATGTGGACAGACCATAAGTCCATGACAACTCATAAAGCACAAAACATACACAAAAACATACACAAAGTCCACATCTAGTTGTGTCCCAATTGATGGAAGATAAACTTGATATCTGTTCGTACAGTTCATGCTGAAACGGATCTACTCAAATCCAATTTAACTGGATTTCAAGTCACGTCCTCGTGAGACTTGGATTGATTTAGTTGAAATCAGATTTCATGCTTTTTGGCTATTCAGGCTACCAAAAAAGGGTTATTTCTAAAAATCGGCTTTAGGCAGACAGTGTTAACAAATAATCATCTCGTGTGTGAGATGAATACACAGGATTAAAGCAAGACACCACAGGAGAATATGCTAAAACATTTATCTTATAGATATCGCCATACTTGCCAGTTCGTGTTTATCTTACAAGTTTTCTGAAATGTTTAAATGCAGAAATTTAAACATTGATTCAAAATTCTTGTTTCATATTGACATATTAGGCCAAGGCAAGTACATACTGCAGCTGAATTTCATGTTCATCTTTTAGTGCTTAATCTTGTTTTCTACACCCAGTTCAGTAATTCTACAGTAATTTTTAAACTGAATTAATTGATAAAAAAAAATATGATGAATGTTAATGACAACTTACGAAGTGCTACAACCAAACTAGTTGTTAATGATGTAGAATTGTCTCGCACTTCTGTATCTATATTGCAAGAAATCTCGGGGAACAAGGTCTCAACTCTTTATAAACTGTGCCCAAAGACGCTTAAAAAGCATTGCTTATAATAAGTGGACACGGCAACTCTTAAAGAGCACTTCCAAACAGACAGCTGTGTCAGCTGTTGTTTAGTTAAGATAACCAAACATAAGTCTGTAATATTGGTTTGGTCAAAAATAGTGGATAACAAATGCATGATATGGCAGAACATTGTAATAGTTGGCGTCTTGTCAGTCATCACAATTTCAAGAGAGTTCTGTCCCATGCTCAAAAAATGACTTTTGTAACTTTACAGTTTGTACGTGACCTTAAAGTCAGATGTTTTTACTGAAGAGATTATGGATGTCTCTTTTCATCACTCCATAAATCAGAAAATTGTGGAAGCCTGTTTAACTTTTTTTTTTGCAGTTCTTCTCTCAGAATTGTGAGATATGAACTCGCAATTGTGAGTCGTAAAGTCCTTTCTTATAATTAAAGTTTATATCATACAGTTCTGAGAAAAAAAAGTCAGAATTATGAGATGTGAGAAAAAAAGTCAGAATTGTGAGACAAAAAAAATCACAGTTACCTTTTTTTTTTTTTTTTTAATTTGGTGGCGAGACTTCCATAGAAAATACAGTCAACAAGGCAGAAAAAAAAAGCATTGTCACTGTGCAAATAATATATGAACAAACTCCTCTGTAAAAACCTCTAGAATGTAGATAGGAATAAAACTGTGATGTTTGGTATATGAAAGTGTTACTGAAGTGGAGATTTCTGGCTTAGTGTTCAACTCTTTCCCACCAAATGTAGAATTTTCCGTTTTATTTATGAGACAGTGCCTCCTGCCAAACACAGAATTTTCCACTTTTTTTTTTTTTTATGAGAAAATGCTTTACTGCCAAACATGGAATTTTCCGTTATTTATGAGACAGCAGTTCCTGTCAAACATAGAATTTTCTGTTATTAATGAGACAACGCTTTCCTTCCAAACATGGAATTTTCCGTTATGAGACAATGCTTCCCCACCACACAAAAATTTTCTGTTATTTATGAGACATTGCTTCCCCACCAAACGCAGAATTTTCGGTTATTTACGAGACAACGCTTCCTCACCAAACACAGAATTTTCCGTTATGAGACGATGCTTCCTGCCAAAAACACACAATTTTCGGTTATTTATAAGACAATGCTTCCTCACCAAACACAGAATTTTCCATTATGAAACAATGCTTCCCGCTAAACACAGAATTTTCAGTTACTTATGAGACAACGCTTCCCCAGCAAACATGGAATTTTCCGTTATGAGACGATGCTTCCCGCCAAACATACAAGTTTCGGTTATTTATGAAACAACGCTTTCTGCCAAACACAGAATTTTCCATTATGAGACAATGCTTCCCACCAAACACAGAATTTTCCGTTTTATATAAGACAACGCTTTCTGCCAAACACAGAATTTTCCATTATGAGACAATACTTCCCGCCAAACACAGAATTTTCCGTTTTATATAAGACAGTGCTTTCTGCCAAACACAGAATTTTCCGTTATGAGACAATGCTTCCCACCAAACACAGAATTTTCGATTATTTACAAGACAGTGCTTCCCAACCAAACATGAAATTTTCTGTTATTTATGAGACCGCTTCTCTGCCAAATACAGAATTTTCTGTGTTTCCACGTTTTCAACATTATACTCTAGGGACTCTATTATGCACGTCCTGAATCTCGAGTCCAGAATCTCCCAATCAAAAACACAGGCAAAGAAGATGCAGAAAGAAGCGATCTCTTATGAAAGCAAATGCATATGAAAAATAATGTAATCATCAACAATAAACAGCATATAAATAAATACTACCTGATGTTACTGAGTGAAATGTCGATTCAGGAAGTGTTATAGGACTGTGCATGCTTTGGGGTTCTGATGGAAGCATCATTGCTTTGATCATCGTATTGAATACAATCTAGATGTAGTATTTTTCTTAGCTTTTTTGCTTAAAATGTTCTTTTTTTAATGAAACATGCCTACATTCAAGTGTTGTTTAAAAAAAAAAGAATGATTGAAGCTACAATAAAACAGATACAACAACATAGTCTTAAGGGGTCATAAATGTTTTGTGAAAACATGCTCCCAAAATGCTCCCAGTGGCTGACAACTTTTTTTCAAAAACGCTGGCAGGAAAAGAGTTAAAAAACAGCCTTTAAAGACATGTAATTGAAATCTACAGAAGCAAGTTTCTTTACACTAGTCTGTTATGAAAACCAAATATCCCAAAATCTCAAAATTTACAAGTGCGTGAAAAAGCTTCTTTTTTTATTTACTATAGTGTTTTAAATACAACAGAATACACTAGATCTTCATATAATTATGATGATACATGATTTTCTATAATTATTTTACACTAGTTTCTCTGTGTTTCTTTCAGCATTCACCATGATGATCATCCTGGCTTTGATTCGCATTGGCAAGGGCCACAGTGAGGGCCACCCATCTGTGGCTCAGATCTCAGGTGTGCCCAACCTCTTTGGCGTCTGCGTCTACTCGTTCATGTGCCAGCACTCGCTGCCCTCGCTCGTGACGCCCATCTCCAACAAGCAGCGCATGAGCGCCCTGGTCATGGCCGACTACATCCTCATCCTGTGCTTCTACAGCCTGCTGTCCCTCACAGCCATATTCTGCTTCGACAGTTCTCTGCTGCGGGACATGTACACTTTAAATTTCACCGATAACTGCGACGTCCTGAGCATTCCAGTGTTGCGCTACTTCCTGGGCCTCTTTCCCGTCTTCACCATTAGCACCAACTTTCCCATAATAGCCGTCACGCTACGCAACAACTGGAAGACTCTCTTCCATCGGGACGGCGGGACATACCCTTGGGTGGTGGACCGTATCGTCTTCCCGCTCATTACCATAGTGCCGCCCATTATCGTGGCCTTCTGTACTCACGATCTGGAGTCGCTTGTGGGTATCACTGGGGCGTATGCCGGAACGGGCATTCAGTATATCATCCCGGCCTTCTTAGTATATTTTAGTCGTCGTCATCTAGAGCCCGTGTTGGGAAGGGATGCTGTAAATAAGCATCGGTCACCTTTTCATCATACGTTCTGGGTTTGGTTTGTGATATTGTGGGCAACATTCTGTCTAATGTTTGTGACGGCTAATATTGTTCTTACGGAAACCAAGAACTGAGTATAAAAATAGATTTGTTTTGTCAAGCCATGTTTTTGTTTTAATTTTTGGTTTAGGTTATATGTTAAAAGAATGGCATTAGCTGAAGTTTCATGCAGTCTAATTTAAAGGGATAGTTTACCCAAAAATAAAATTTACCCCATGATTTATTCACCCTCAAGCCATCCTAGGTGTATATGACTTTCTTCTTTCAGACGATTACAGTCAGAGTTATATTAAAAAATGTCCTGGCTCTTCCAAGCTTTATAGTGGCAGTGAATGGCTGTTGAGATTTTGAAATCCAATGATTGCATCCATCCATCATAAAAAGTACTCCACACAGCTCTGGGGGTTAATAAAAGCCTTCTGAAGCAAGTGTACGAAAAATATCCATATTTAAGACTTTATGAAGCATAATATCTAGCTTCCGCTAACTGACATACTTTCACAGGCGGATGATTTAGGATTGCAGATGAATGCGGTGATGAACGCAGAGGCGAGAACAAAACAAAAGACTGATCACAAATTAGAAGTACAAAACCAGAATTTTTAAAGAAAAATGTTGGAAGATTGCGATATAAGCCAAGACTAGGTTTCCTTTGCTGTAAACGCACTTACGACAGTTAGCGAAAGCTAGAGATTACGGCTTTTAAAGTTTTATAAAGTTAAATATGGATATCTTACACATTTTCAAACACATCGATTTACTTCAGAAGGACTTTATTAACCCTCCCGAGCCACGTGGAGTACTTTATATGATAGATGCATGCACTTTTAAAAAATTTCAAAATTTCAACACCCATTCACTGCCATTATAAAGCTTGGAAAAGGCAGACATTTTTTAGTTTAACTCCGACTGTATTTGTCTAAAAGAAGACAGTCATATACACCTAGGATGGCTTGACGGTGAGTGTATCATGAGGTAATTTTCGTTTTTGCCTGAACTATCTCTTTAATTCAGTGTTTAAAAGGGACCAAAACAAGTTTTGGCACTAGATTTGTGACTTTTCTCTTACAAGTCCACAATCCTTTAGTCAGGATACAACAAAAGCATTATTTAAAATCCTTATCTGATGCGCTCATTCAAAACATCACTTCATTTGTTTGTTCTTAAGTTATTTTTGAATTTCCTCTTCAGTTAGGTGAATCTCATAAAAACTTGACCAGGTCATGCTTCACCCCAAAAGCAAAATGAAATAAAAATAATGAAAATACAATTAAATCACATGCATAAGAATAAAAAAGTCTTTGCATACGTTATGTTATTTACAAGACAATTTCACACATTTACCCCAAAATGAGTAATGATTCTCATTTTTGTAAAATATAGAGTAACAAAAACACTGGGTAGTAGTATAAAACTATTAAAATACTATAATCCAGTGATTGTGATTTTTAAATAAAATTTAGTTACAAATTATCTGCATAAATTAACAGCAAATAAACTACACTGATTTATAAATACTTTAAAGTTTAAATATATAAAATGTAAATAATTTCCCCTTATTTTATATTGTTATATTGTTCCTAGTTTTTATATTATTACATTATATTATATTATACGCTGTAATATAGAATATATATTATATAATATATTATAGAAATGAATGAACCTTTATTTAGCAAGGATGCTTTAAATTGATGATAAAGACATTTATAATGTTACAAAAGATTTCTATTGCAGATTAATGCTGTTCTTCTGAACTTTATATTCATCAGAGAAACCTGAAAAAAATTCTACTCAGCTGTTTTCAACATTAATAAATGTTTTTGAGCAGCAAATCAGAATATTAGAATGATTTCTGATCATGTGATTGGAGTAATGATGCTAAAAATTCAGCTTTGAAATCACAAATAAATTACATTTTAAAATACATGCAAATAGGAAACTTTTTTTAAATAGTAAAAATATTTTACTGTTTTTGTTGTACTTCAGACCACATAAATTCAGGCTTTGTGAGCAGAAGAGAATTCTTTAAAAAAAAAAAACATTAAAATCTTACTGTTCAAAAACTTTTGACTAGTACTATATATAATGAGAACTTGGGGTGTGGTTTAATTGTCTTTTTAAATTATAATGTTCTTAGGTGTTTAATCAAAATTTAATTCTCTATTTCAATCTTTTTGGTATTGGGGTGAAATGTGGCCTTCACATGTTCATGACAGATTTCTTGTCACTCTCTGATGTTCGTTGATCTTCAGAAGAAACGACAAGCTGGTGTCTTTGTTCTTTCAGACTGAAAAATTCAGTCAAAAAAAAAAAAAGTACACCAAAAATATTCCTAATATTAATCAAATCAAAGACAAACAGACTGACAATAAACGTTCCTTGTTTTCGTCTTCCAAGATTGTTAGCGTTTCGCAGCTGGCATTTCCGGCGTTCCTAACCGGGCGGCTGGCACCTTGCTGCGCCTGACGGATGGTGACACCAGCGCAACGCTTGTCTGAATAATGTGCCCAGACCTGGAGTTCAATCTCAGTTCATCAGCAGATTGATAGAGGCATTGAAAGCTTCCATATGTTCTCCATGTACCGACGTCTTACCCGAAGCTCTCGGCTCCTCAAACGGGCCCTTAGGGAGGGAGGAAGCGAAGACAAACCAGATATTAAATGGACACATCTGCCTCATGATCTACAGAGACTGATATTTATCATGATCAATATGGAGCACCTCACCGTGCCTGAGAGAACACTTTCACACAGTTATTAATGTTAATGTCACTTTAGCTTTGACAAAGCTGTCTCGAGTTTGGCTTTAATTCAGACCAAATGTACGGCAGCTGATTCGCACCCTGCCCTTCGTTTTGCACATTTTTGGTTCGCTTTTACTTCTTAAAGGGATAGTTTACACAACTCATCATTTACTCACCCAAACAGTTCAACTTTCTTTTCTGAAACTGCTTATTTTTGGACATATAATGAAAGTCAGTGTTATTTTGACTTTCATTGCATGGCCAAAGCAAGTGAAATGAAAGTCAGTGTGGTCCAAAATAGCATTGGAGGGTGAGTAAACAATGACAAAATTAAACTATTCATTTAATTTCTCTAATGTTTTTCTATTTGTGTATATTTTTGCTCCGTCCACCTCATGTCTGCCTCAACATGAATCTGTCCCGGACTTATTAGTTTGACACGTTTCTTCATTTTTCCTGTGTTGTTTGCCAGCGGTTGATTCGTTTGATCTGTGTCGTGTTTGATACTGTAAACCGATCGCTGCTCTCTGTGAGAGCGCTGTCTCCTGATCTGAGAGAACCGTATCTGAACCTGCGCTTGAGTTTACACTGTTTCTGCTGTAGGTTTGGGTTCAAACTGCTGTCGATTTAAAGGGAAATACGTCTGCGGGACTTCGTTTTGTGGACAGAATGGACGTCTCCTTATTCAGTTTTTTCTCTGATGTGCACCACAGACAAACTGTAAGAACTGAAGTACTTTCATTGGCATTTATGTCTCCCTGAAGCACAAAAGCAAGTCATTTCACATGGGTGAAATGTTATACTGTTACCAAATTCAAATGTAATATGTCCATATCTGTTTTGAACGAAAACAAATGTGCCTTCTTTCCAGGAATCTTCCTACTTTCACTTTAAAAAAACCGATTTCTCTCTCTTTCTCGCTCTCAAATGTCTTTTTCTTGAGTGTATGTTCTGTGCAGCCTGTCACTTGCATGTAAGTCACTTCAAATACTTGACAATCACATCCTCCGGTGTCTCGTTAAAATAAAAATGGAAACGCTCTTTTTGATCTTTGAGATTGACTCGTGTATTTTGTTGTTTTTTATTCTTTTTTTTATTCCATGGTTTGTTGTCACAAAAAATCTATATGTAAAAAATAAAAGTTTTAAAATTATTTTTAAGTATGTGTAAAAGTAATTTTCAAAGTTGTATGTAAAGGATTGGTTTTGCATATAAAAATGTTTAATATATAAAAATATATTTACATTTTTTTAGTTTATCTTTTCATTTTAATATCACCTTGATTGCCTTGATCTATACTTGTCTCAAATCATGTGTATTTTTTAAAAGATGTGTTATGATTCTGAAACAAAAATGTAATCATTTATTTTCGCACATACTGACACTTTTGAAAGTGAAATGAAACTAGTTGTATGATCTAGTTGAATGATCTAGTTGTAATTTGGCTAATATAAAATTGGCTGAAAATACCTTCCATATTCTAATACAATGCTACTTGCTAAGCTTTTTTAGTGTATTTATTAGTTTGATGTTGATACAATAGTAACACTTTATGATGTCATTTGTTAACATTAGTATTAACTAATGTGTTAGTATTAACTAACTTGAACAAACAATGAACAATACATTTATTACACTATTGATTAATCTTTGTTAACGTTAAAGTTAACAATACAGTTCTTCATTGTTTGTTCATGTTAGTTTACAGTGCATTCATGTTAAACACAACTTTAGTTTGATTTTAGTTTGTGTAGTTAGTTTGATTTTTATAATCTATTAGTAAATGCTGAAATTAACATTAACTAAGATTAATAAATGCTGTAGAACTATTGTTCATTATTAGTTTGTTAACCACTGTAGTTAAGTAATGTTAATAATGAACCTTAAGGTCGTTGCGCGGCGAGTCTGAAACTTTCGTATGCGTTGTTTCGTATTCATTATCCTAAAAATTCGTCACGCACAGAAACCTTGCACACAGAGTCTGATGCGTATTAATATGTAATAAAAACACCTCTTAAAATTCTTGCTATGGATGCGACAAACGCAGAAAATGGAATCCAATCCGAATTTTTTATGACGGAGTTTCGGAGGGAGTGTACATACTTTACAAGGTGGCTAATTTATACGATTTTGTATGCTTTTTAATAAATCTAATGTATTTTACGAGTTTCCCAATTCATATGAATTTGTAAGAATGACCTACCCCTAACCTCGCTCCTAAACTTACCTGTCACGGGTCTAGACAAAATCGTAGGAGTGAGGTCGTACAAATTTGTACTAATTAGCCACCTCATAAAACATGTACTCAGTGTGCAAGGACCTTAACGTGTTACCAATATAACCCTGCTGAACCCCCCCATCCCCAGCTAAAACCAGCTTCAGCTGGTTGGCTGGTCTTAACTGGTTTTAGCTGGGTTTAGCTGGTCTTCCAGCCTGGCTTTAGCTGGTTGTTTCAGCTGGTCTCCCAGCCAGTGTTGCCAACTTAGCGACTTTGTCGCTAGATTTAACGACTTTTCAGACCCCCTTAGCGACTTTTTCCCAAAAAAGCGCCTAGCGACAAATCTAGCGACTTCTTGGACAAACCTTCTTTAGTTTCTGAGGCTCTCCGGTACTGCCGCACGAGCGCGAGGTCGTGCTTTTCCTGCGCGCGCGCACACCTCTCTCTCTCTCTCTAGCTGCGTCTGCTCTGTTCATAAGCAGTGGTTTCAGTTAGGAAAAGATATTCTGTTGCTTCTAACTATTTTACATGCAAGTGTAAAGCCGAAATCACAGCACAGCCATTGTCTTAAT
>JAHKKF010532931.1:23113-34427 GCA_019740295.1 Labeo calbasu
ATTTACTGTAACTACACACGGAACACTGTGTTTCCCCACGGACCATTATTACTGACGCACAAACCGATAAACGCTGGACATATTTAAGACCGTAAATTGATGGTGGTGAGTTAAGATGTTCCTAAGTTAGCTATGTTTTGTGAAAGACTAAGTGCTATTTATTGTCTCATTCTCTCTCTGTGACACACAGAAAGTTAGTGAATATCAAACGAAGAGTGCCTCAGCATGATTACAAATGTGATACTGATTTTATGCAACGGTTCATCAATAAACAAGAAGTTAAATATTAAGAGACTTACATTTTAGACAGCATTTTGCCTTTTTTGCTCTATTTCACCAACAAATAACCATTACAAACACAGCCACAGCACTGTTTTGCATCTTTGGGCAACATGAGGTGTTTTGTTCTTGAATGAATCACCCGTTAAATGATTCGGTTCAATCGCAATGACTCACTTACTTAACAGGGACTTGCTGACACCTATTATCGGTATTGATTTCACATTTAAAGTATCTTCATTTTAAAAATACATGTAAATATCAGTATTCAAAATATTATTTATGCATTTGTAACTGCAAGTTAAATGCATTCATGTCCCTCTGAGCTGAATTAAATAGTGGGTATATTATTGATTTATTATTATTATTATTATTATAATAATTATTGATACATTTCTATTTGCATTTTGAATATATTGAATATAATTTGGCATATAAATGCATTAAATGGGTGCAATTTCAGCAATAAAAATGTTAGTTGTTTATTTTAAGAAACCTATCTTATTTTCTCTTGTATATTTAGTATTGCTGTTTAATAAAGAAAAATGACTTCTTAACCGATTACTCGATTAATCGATAGAATAATCGGTAGAATACTCGATTACTAAAATAATCGATAGCTACAGCCCTGCTATAAATTTCCCTTCCGTATGTGCATTCTGAATAATAAATTAATATATTTCCCCACTAACCTGCTGCATTCTCATAAACAGTATTTTTCTTTTACTGATCATATTTCATACCTGATGAATGTACAGTTTTGGTTGTGGTAAAACCATGGCTAATTTGTTTGTGTGCATTGGTGCTCTTTTTCCGAGCCCCTACTGCTTATTCCATTGTTGGCTGAATCAATGTGTGGTAAGTGCCTTATTTAACAATGTTAAACATTTAAATAATTTTTAACAATAACACGTTGACAGTGCGACTATTGAATATTCATATTTTGGCATAAAGCTACATACAGTGAAATGATGACAGAATATTACACAGAATAGTGACTAAAATATTTAATATCGGTCTGATAATTTCGTGCAGCCCTGTTATTTACAAATGATTTAGTCCATTTCAACTGAACATGCAGTAGGCATTAAGATATAAACACATCAAAAAAGTAATAGCCTCTTGATTATATTTAGATAGAGCTGGTACAGGTGTGTGTGAGTGTGTGTGTTGACACTCACCCCAGTCCCAGAGCCAGGAGGTGGGTGAGCAGCAGCGAGGGCATAAACACTTTGAGGAACTCGGCGGAGAACACACCTCCCTTCTTCATAGCACCCGTCTTTCTCATGCTCAGAGACACTGATCCAGAACGCTTTGGGTGGCGGAAGTGGAATTCCCTGTGGACGGCCAAAGAGGATCGTTATATTTATATCTCACCAAACATCTGTTGTGAGTACTTTTTTAAAATAGCAGTTAAATAAAATAAAATTGATTTAAAATAAATATATATTTTTTTAATTACAAAATATTAATAATTTAAATATTAAATTTTTTTTTAAAATAATTTTTTATAAAAAAAAAAGTTAAAGTAAGATATTTTCAGCATCATTACTCCAGTCTTCAGTGTCGCATGATCCTTCGGAAATCATTATAATATGCTGATTTGTTTTTCAAGAAACATTTATTATTATTAATATTTAAAACAAATATTTTCAGAGTTCTTTGATGCATAGAAGGATCCAAAGATCAGCATTTATTTGAAATAAAAAGCTTTTGTAACATTATACACTATACCATTTAAAAGCTTGGAGTCAGTATATTTTTTGTTTTGTTTTTGGCTGGGAAAGAAATTATAGAAATTAATACTTTTATTTAGCAAGGATGCTTTAAATTGATGATAAAGACATTTATAATGTTACAAAACATTTCTATTTCAGATAATTGCTGTTCTTCTGAACTTTCTGTTCATCAAAGAAACCTGAAAAAAATCTACTCAGATGTTTTCAACATAATAATAATAATAATAATAATAATAATAATAAATGTTTTTTTGAGCAGCAAATCAGAATATTAAAACATTTCAGTTTTTTCTGTTTTTGCTGTACTTTGGATAAAAAAAATGCAGGCTTGGTGAGCAGAAGAGACTTCTTTATTAAAAAGTCTTACTGTCCAAAAATATTTAATATATTACATATGGTATATATGGTATGGATATATTCACGTGTCTTGCGGGGTGAGCAGTAGCTCATTATCATTTAAAGAGACATGCACCAAAATGAGTCGCTGTAAACACAGCTGTTTTGACAAGGTAAAAAGGGTGTTGTTTTACAATCATTGATAAGTATGTTACAGACATTTTATTTCATGTAGAAAGAATAATACCAAATTTTGGATCTGATGTCCCCTATAAAAATAAGTACATAAAATATTTTAATACAAAAAATATGTTTTTTAAATAAATAAAATTTATTTTTAAATAAATAAAATAGAATAATTTAATAATAAACATATTTTAATAAAATAAACTCTTATATTTAATTTTCACAAAGAATTCATGTGGAAATATGTTGGGAAACTTTGAACATACACACAAAATGGTTATACGTTCTTACTTCGGGGGAATGTTCTCTGGTCGACTGGACCAATCTGCCACCCAACTCTCCCCTTTATTCATAAGGATGTCATCCTCTTTGTCCTTCTCCATACTGTCATCTTCTGACTGAAGGCGATGAGAAAAGACCAGCATGTGTGATGAATGGCACTCATTAAAGTGTGCTTATTATGTAACGATGCCGCCATGCTGTATTGTTCTTACAGCATGTAGACAGTAGTTCAGTAATGACTGTGTGCTGCTCTCACCTGACAGTCTCTCTCGCTGGGCATCTCCACATCAAACGTGATCTGCCCCTCATCCTGGTCAGGACTGTGTGGTCGTGGTGGGCTGTAAACACATCACATAAATATAAAATACAGATTAGAGAAAACAAGAACCACAGATAGCTGAATCATTTAAAGGAGAACTCAATTTCCAGAACAACAATTCACAAATAATTTACTCACCCCCATGTCATCCAAGATGTTCATGTCTTTCTGTCTTCAGTCGTAAAGAAATTATGATTTTTGAGGAAAACATTTCAGGATTTTTCTTCATATAATGGAATTGGTGCCCCAATTTTGAACATGACGCTATGTACTATTGAATCATGTCGAAAGGTCACGCAGAACTACAGACCCAGTGTTTACAACGTGAACACACAAAGTTGTTTACAAACAAAAAGGTACAACGATGTCCTCCGCTCAAGTTGTAAGAGAAAATAAGATGGAGTTTTTTGCCATACTCAGTACACAGACGATGAACTTAGACGTGATTCGTAGTAGTGATGGGATGTCCGGATCATTTTACCGACTCTGACCTTTGAGTCTCGTTCAGCAAAATGAATGAATCCTTTTGAGTCATTTCGTTCATTTTAGCTAAATATGATTAAAATGTTACGTGTTACTTCCCCAACACATCTACTGCTTACACAAACGTTGATCACACTATAAACAAGACAAAACTATAATGCTATAAGAAACAGAAAAGATTCATTCATTGTTTACCTGGGTCTTTAGTCTATGATTAGCTCACCTCACCTCTTATCTAACAAGTTGTCGGTTTTGAGTCGTTCGTTCATCACGTGACAGCCCCATAAGATGAACGAACGACTTGAAAAACCCTGAAGAAACAAGTGAACTAATTCCAGTACAGAACCTAATAGGATGTTGCGCGTGCGCAACTGAATAAATCGCTCCCCCAAAACGCCTCGTTCTTCCCGAGTCACATTAAAGATTCGTTCAAAATGAACGAATCGTTCAAGAACGACCCATTACTAATTCATAGCATCGTGGACACGCATCCCAGAGCCTGTGCTACACGAGCTTTTGTGCTTAAAATGATACAATTTTTTTTTTTTTTTTCTAAAAAAATGGCCGTTTCACTAGATAAGACCCTTCTTCCTCAGCTGGGATCGTTTAGAGCCCTTTGAAGCTGCATTTAAACTACATTTTGGAAGTTCAAAATTGGGGCACCACTGAAGTCCATTATATGGAGAAAAATCCTGAAATGTTTTGCTCAAAAACCATAATTTCTTTACGACTGAAGACAGAAAGACATGAACATCTTGGACGACAAGGAGGTGAGTAAATTATTTGTAAATTGTTGTTCTGGAAGCAGAGTTCTCATTTAAGGAAGTAATTAAACTACTGAGAGCTACATTTATGAGAAGAATAGAACCACTAAATCAAAGGCTCCTATGAGACTAACTGGCTCTTTCTGCATAGTCATGTGTGAATTTACTATCATCAGTGTTGGGAAGGTTACTTTGGAAATGTAATAGGGTACAGATTACACTGTATTCTAACTAATTACTTTTCTAAATTTCTAAATTAAGTTTTCAACTGTTAATCATTTTCAAAACATCTATTTTTAAACACTGATTTTCAAAATCCTTCATCACTTGAATTAAGATTATACAAATTTAATTTTAAAGCACTGCTAAGATGAAATCAGACTTTAGCACCTTGTTTGTTTACTTTGAGATCGTTCTGAGGTTTAATACTGATTTAAATCATAATAAGATATAGTTTAATAGCTGTGATACTGTTTTTGAAATCAAATCTTTGCATATTTATGACAGGAAACACTGGCATCTAACAATGCCTTGGAAAAAAAACAGTCAATCTTTAAAAAAATAAAGCATATACACAAACCCAAAGAGAAAATAAACAGTTATTAAATAAACATGTTTCCTATACTGTGTCCTAAACTCCTGAAACACTGGTGTCTCATATTTTAGAGCAGTCAGTGCAATTTCACCACTGAAGACAGAAAGACATGAACATCTTGGATGACAAGGGGGTGAGTACATTATATGTGAATTGTTGTTCTGGAAATGGACTTCTCCTTTAAATCTTTGTTTGTATGTGTGTGTAAGTGTGAATATATTCAGAAGTAACTCCCTTTGTAATCATTAACATTTTTTTAAAAGTAGCTGTAACTTAATTACACATTTTTTCCCAGTAACTGTAACAGATTAATTACATTTATTTTGAAATTAAATTACTACATGTAGTTCCATTACATGTAACTAGTTACTCCCCAACACTGATTATTCACTCTTCCTTAGTCATTATGGCAAATAGACAGGTAACAATGAATGAATGTTATTTATGAAATGAGTGTACATGAATGCCATAGATGTGTCATAAGAATGGTAAATACATCAAGCTTTAACTTTAGCACTTCATTTCTTCCTGTCCTTATCTTAAAATTAAGAAATAAATATGAAATGTTGGTGCATGAAAACCTGACTGACATTATACAATTAAGTGGACTTCAGTGACAAAACTAAAATGCTAAAAAGTGTAAAATATGGCTTTTTCAACAGTCCTCTAACTGATTTTTAATTACTACCTGATAAAATTCACTGAAAGTCTTGAAAACTCTGTTGTTATTGTTAACTAAAACTGATTAAAATAGTTTTCAGCGGTTAAAATAAAGCCAAAATATTAGAAAATATAAATATTAGATGAAAAAAAAAACTGAAATATGTTTATGCTTAAGTGCTAAAATTACTAAAACTAAAGCTTAAATGAGAATACATTAAAGCTAAATAGAAAAAAAAACATTACTGATTAAATTATTAATTTAAAGAACATAATAAAATTAATAAAATAAAAACTAAAAATGTGAAAATAATAGTATAAATTTAAAAATTAGTCTATAGTCTTAGTTTTATTTAGTTATTAGTCTTTAAATTACTTTTATATTTTTCATTTTAATTTTGTTGTGTTTTTATATTTTTTATTAAAATTAGTCTAAATAGTTTTTATTATTTTTTCTTTTAGTTATTTTAACATTAAGAACATTAAGCCAAACTTAACAGAAATGAGAAATGTTTCCTTGGCAACTAGCGGAAATAAAAGTATTAATTTCTTTTAAAGAAAGAAAAAATGACTGACTACAAACTTTGAACGGTAGTGTATATTGTTACTAAATATTTCTATTTTAAGTAAATGCTGTTCTTTTTTCAACGTTTTATTCATCAAAGAATCCTGAAAAAAGTATCACAGGTTCCAAAAATTAAAAATTTTAAAATAAAAAAAACAAAAAAAAAAAAATCACAAAAAAAAAGTCAAAAAATTAAGCAGCACATCTAAAATTTAGCTTTGCATCACAGGAATAAATTATATTTTAAAGTATATTAAAATAGAAAAACACTATTTTAAATTGCAATAATATTTCACAATATTGCTGTTTTTTCTGTATTTTTATTCAAATAAATGCAGCCTTGATGAGCAGAAGTCTTTAAAAACATTAAAAATCGTACTGATTCCAAACTTTTGAACGGCAGTATATATATATATTATATATATAATTTTTATTTCAATTCATTTTATTTTAAGTAACAAAAATGTTTTTATGGTCCAACAGTAATGATTTTCATAGCCCACTCAGTTTTAGCCAATCAGAAACACTCTCTTCCCGTCAATCATATTGAGTGCTCTGCTTTGAAGGGTGGAGTTTCTGATAATAAAGGAGGTTGAGCGGCCTGTTTCTCTGCTCGTACCTGTTGCAGGACGAGCTGCTGGGGCTGGACTCGTGCTGGGCGTCCAGTAGGATTTTCTCCATGTCTCCATTATGGATAGAGGAGGAGGAAGGCACGTGCTCCAGTCCTCCTGTTAGGACCTCCTCTTCCTCCTGCACGGCCTCCAGGGCCTGTGGAGCCTGGGGCTCGCCTTGGTTCCCGTTCCCCAGCAGCGAGGGCAAGCTGGGGTTCTGCTGTTGAGTGTTTCCATTCATCTCCAGCTCCACCCAGGACCCTGAAAATCCAAATGGTCATTAGCATCGACTCCTGCTTCACAAGACTAATGCATCAATTATTTTTAATCCAATGAAATCCACTGTAAATGAGCTTTTATGAGAGTTTCTTAGCGTACATGTCCACCGAATTGAAGCGTTTTCAATTCATTCTTTAGGCAGGATTGAGGAATTGACATCAGCTAAGAATAAGCAATAAGAGAGCACCTGAATTTTAAAGGTGAACTCCACTCCCGGAACAACAATTTACAAATAATTTCAGGATAATCCAGGATGTTCATGTCTTTCTGTCTTCAGTCGTAAAGAAATTATGGTTTTTGAGGAACACATTTTAGGATTTTTCTTCATATTATGGACTTCATTGGTGCCTCCATTTTGAACTTCCAAAATGTAGTTTAAATGCAGCTTCAAAAGGCTCTAAACGATCCCAGCCAAGGAAGAAGGGTCTTATTTAGCGAAGGGTCTTATTTATAAAAATCTGTATACTTTTTAAGCACAAAAGCTTGTGTAGCACAGGCTCTGGGATGCACGTTCATGATGCTATGAATTAGTGATGGATCGTTCTTGAACGATTCGCTCATTTTTAACGAACCTTTAATGTGACTCGGGAAGAACGAGTCGTCTCGGGGAGTGATTTGTTCAGTCGCGCATGCGCAACATCCTATTAGATTCTGTACTGGAATTAGTTCACCTGTTTTCCGAGTCGTTGGTTCATCTAATGGGGCTGTCACGTGATGAACGAACGACTCAAACCTGAAAACTTGTCAGATAAGAGGTGAGGTGAGCGAATCATAGACTAAAGACCCAGGTAAACAATGAATGAATCTTTTCTGTTTCTTACAGCATTATAGTTTTGTCTTGTTTGTAGTGTGATCAGCGTTTGTGTAAGCAGTAGATGTGTTAGGGAAGTAACACGTAACATTTTAATTATATTTTGCTAAAATGAACAAAATGACTCGAAAAAGATTTGTTCATTTTGCTGAATGAGACTCAAAGGTCAGAGTTGGTAAAATGATCCAAACTTCCCATCACTACTACGAATCACGTCTAAGTTCATTGTCTGTGTACTGCGGCTACAAAAAAAGGTAGAGTATGGTGAAAAACTCAATCCTATTTTCTCCTACAACTTCAGAATCGTCTGACATTATTGTAACTTTTTGTGTGTAAACAGCATTTGACTTACTTGCACTTTCTTAGTCTTTGCGCGTTCACTTTGTAAACACTGAGTCTGTGGTTCCGTCTACGTTCGGTGTGACCTTTCGACACGATTCAATAGTATGTGAACGCGCATCCCAGAACCTGTGCTACACGAGCTTTTGTGCTTAAAATGTATGTATACAAATTTTTATTTTCAGAAAAAAATGACCGATCATTTCGCTAGATAAGACCCTTCTTCCTCGGCTGGGATCATTTAGAGCTGCATTTAAACTACATTTTGGAAGTTCAAAATCGAGGCACCAATGAAGTCCATTATATGAAGAAAAATCCTGAAATTTTTTCCCCAAAACCCATCATTTCTTTACGACTGAAGACAGAAAGACATGAACATCTTGGATGACAAGGGGGTGAGTAAATTATTTGTGAATTGTTGTTCTGGAAGTGGACTTCTCCTTTAGGCAAAGGAGAGCCAAAAATGCACATTTTGCTCAAAAGGGAACATGACTTGTGAGAACAAACATCTACTGCAAACATGAGACACACGTGTGTCCCGTCTGACCCTCACTGTTGCTAGGCAACACAGAAAGATCCACAGACAGGTCCCATGATGCTTTAATAACATGACGGCGTGATGGGATGTTGCTAGGGCATTGCTATGCGGTTGCTAGGGTGTTCTGGGTGGCTGAGTCCACCTTGAAGTCTCTGCAGCTGCTCCAAACTAAATAAGTCATTTAAAATGTGTACAATATCAAGGGAAATAACAACTGTCATAATCACACAGCAATAATAAGCCAGCGTCCTGTTTAAATCAGCACATCTTATTTTGGCAAAATCCTTCACCAGCCCACAACACTGAACTCTTGTTATTTGCCCACAGTTATGGGCATGTTGCCATGGCAGAAAACATTCCAGCAGCTCTTCATCTGTGAGCATTTGTTGTCTCGCTGCATCACAACAACACAAAATGGAGAAGACTTCAGACTTGCATTGAAAGAGGGACCCCAGCCAAATCTGCCAACTAGATTACCTCCTAGTAACCACTCAGAACACCCTAGACAACCTTTTGACAAGGTTTTGCATTGGCAAGCACCGCTCACATGCTTAAAAAAATGGAAATCTAGTTTGTTTGGTGTGGAAGCTCATTTCCGTCACTGAATAAAAAATATAAAAGGTAACTGATTTTTTTTTTAATCTCACAGTTCTGTGAGATTCCAAGATGAAATTGGAATTGCAAGTTAGAAAGTCAGAACTGTGTGAAACTCAAAATTGCAAGTTATAAAATAAGAATTGCATGATATAAACTCGAAATTGCGAGTTAAAAAAGCAAGAATTATGTGATATAAACTCACAACTGTGTGTTAAAAAGTCAGAATTGCATAATATATATGCGCACAATTGCGACTTATAAAGTCAGAATTTTGAGATATTAACCCACAAAAGAAGCGTCACTTTGTCCTCAGAATTGGACTTATAACCAGGGGAGTTCCCCATTAAAAATTGCATTCCAGGGTGTAAAATACACATTTTTTGTCAGGGCTCCCGTGGTAAATTCACATTCCAGGAGCTAAATTTGACGTTATTGGGGTTGCTGGACATGAGAAACAACTCACGCCAACAGTGTTAAAGTGTTAAAAAAATTCCACTGCTTATAACTCGCAATTGTGAGTTTTTATCTCACAATTCTAAGAAAAGAAGTGAGAATCGTCCCTTTGCTGGGAGTTTGACTGACAGGCGATCTGATCTGACCAATCATAACGCCGAATCTGCCATTTTGCCCAATAAAACTCACAATTCTGAGAACATATCAGTCTTTTTTTCCTCAAAATTGGACTTTATAACTCGCAGTTGTGAGTTTATACCAATTCTGTCAATTATAATATCAATTATATCACAATTCTGAGAATTGCTAGGAAAAAAAGTCAGAATTGCGAGAAAAAAGTTCGAATTGTGACTCTCACAATTCTGACTTTATTTCTCAGAATTGTGACTTTATCTTACAAGTCTGACTTTATAACTCGCAATTGCCAGTTTATATCTCACAATTCTGAGAAAAGAAGTCCCTTCGCTGGGAGTCTGACTGACAGGTGATCTGATCTGACAAATCATAACGCCAAATCTGCCATTTTGTCCAACAAAACTCACAATTCTGAGAATATATCAGTCTTTTTTTACTCAAAATCAGACTTTATAACTCACAAATACAAATTTATATAAATTTTGTCAATTATAATATCAATTCTATCACAATTCTGAGAATTGCTTCAGGAAAAAAGTCAGAATTGCGGGAAAAAAGTCAGAATTGTGACTTTATATCTCGCAATTCTGACTTTATTTCTCAAAATTGCGACTTTATATTATCTGACTTTATAACACGCAATTGCCAGTTTATATTTTAGAATTCTGAGAAAAGAAGTCAGAATCGCCCCTTCGCTGGGAGTTTGATTGACAGGCGATCTGATCTGACCAATCATTTGCCCAACAAACCAACCAGATAGGAGATTAACCAGTTTCCACCACAAAATAAAAAATAAAAAACTGTGACTTTTCATCTTACAACTCTTTTTTTTTAATGAAAATTTCAAGGTTTTTTTTGATACAAGCTTGCAATTCTGACTTTTTTTCTCAGAATTCTGAGATATAAACTCACAATTCTGAGAACATATCAGTCTTTTTTCCCTCGACACTTGACTTTATATCTCGCTGTTGCAAGTTTATATCAATTCTGTCAATTATAATATCAATTATATCACAATTCTGAGAATTGCAAGGAAAAAAAAGCCAGAATTGTGAGAAATAAACTCGAAATTGCGAGACATAAAAAGTCTGAATTGACTTTATATCTCGTAATTCTGACTTTATTTCTCAGAATTGCAAGTAGATCTTACAATTCTGAGTTTATAACACAATTGCGAGTTTATATCTCACAATTCTGAGAAAAAAAGGCAGAACTGTGAGTTTGTATCATGTAATTTTGAGAAAAAAAGTCAGAATTGCGAGTTTGTATCATGTAATTTTGAGAAAAAAAGTCAGAATTGCGAATTTGTATCATGCAATTTTGAGACAAAAAGTCAGAATTGC
>JAHKKF010532932.1:0-11489 GCA_019740295.1 Labeo calbasu
TATACTTTGGTTAAAAATTCTCAATGGTTGTGTAAAACAACACCCTTTTTACCTTGCCAAAATCAGCTCTGCAAAAATCATCCCATTCTGAGGGATTGCTCCTTTAAATGCAAATGAGCTCTGCTCGCCCCGCCCCTCTCTTCTCTCTGTGGAGAGACGAGCCTGTTTACTTTAGCCGCATTTAGCCGTGTTTACCCGCTAAACTTGCTAACTAGCACATCATTAGGAAAGGCGATCCCAAAGATTCATAAAAAAACCCCCTTATACTCACTTCTGCTGTTGGTGAAGCTGGATCACGAATGATTTGCGTGAACATAGACGGATATATGTAGATCGGGAGGTGCATTCCCTTCACAAACAAATGTAATCCACTGCATCTTCAGCGGCTCAGATGTCGAGAGTAAATGACGACCACTATGTTCATTATTGCATCCAGCAACAAAACAAATCAACTGCTCAGTCTGAGATATTCTTGTCTAACTTACATCCCTGTTCCAGCATCGAAACAATGGAGGTCGGACTGTGACAGCTGATCTGAGGTAAGACGCTCATGTCAATCAACTATCGTGAGAGCGGCCTCTGTGGGTGTGACGCCACCCCGAAAGGCATCTGAGAATGGCTCAATTTGAACAAGGGAATATTATTTTTACAGATTAATTAAAAACCACAGAATGGATTTTTATCATTAGAGGGTAGATTTGTACATACACTGCCAACACACATTGTTCAAATAACATTAAAAAGTGTACTTAGCATACGATGACCCCTTTAAAATCAGCGCTGCATCTTTAAAACCTGATGCACATGACGTGGATCTGACACACATCCGATTTTCTCCCAACTCTTTACGGTCATTTAAGACTTTATAACTCATTTAAGACTACGTTTACGAGGTAACTGTTTGTGTGTGTGTTTTCGTATATGGAAGCTTTACTGATGCGTTGTCTGAAGCGGCTCAGCGAAAGCATACAGCCGAACATGCAAGCTTTCAGACTATACTTCACTGCACCGTTTAGGTGGCGTAACCCCAGGTATGTGTCACCACATTCTCGGGTTATGAAGGAAAAAGGAGGGAAAAGTTAATCTTCCGAAATGAAGCAGCAATATCTTCTCAGGTAAAAGTTATTAGAACTGTGTCTAGAGACAAGCTGGCCATCACACTGCTCTGACCTTATCAGCCCGTTTGTATCCTATTATTTGATGGTCGCTTATGACAGAACAGCTAATCACGATGATATTGTCTTCGGAAAAGATTATTTTATTCGCTTACGTCAGAAACAGCGAATATCTTTAAAAACTGTCACTATTATATTATATTTGGGAAAAGTTTTACCCGCTAACTGGTGACCGACACTATATATAAATGAGAGACCCTGGACCAAAACAACGGTCATAAGTGGTCAGTTTTTTAAAACTGAGGTTTATACATCATCTGAAATATTTGGCTGAGATACAACTCTTTGAAAATCTGGAATCTGAGGGTGTTCAAATAATCAAATAAAAAAGAAACTAAATAAAATAAAGTAAATTAATAATAGAGTAAACAACTTACCAATCCATCTCATTAACGAGGTAAGGATCTGAAGATATTTGGTCTTCTGTGCATTGAAAAAGGTAAAAGGCCCCAAAAACAGTGTGAAGATAGCCTGAAAAGAAATAACAACACAGAAAACAAGTCAATGAAAGCATGAAACACTTTGAGTAATAGCAGTGTGCTGCAAGTAGGATACCAAGATAGATCTCAGCAAACATTCTGTGGTATTTTGACCTAAATAACTACCAAACTTGGCACCTATTTCAGCCACAACTGAAGTGTATACATGGGGCATTGACTCACAGAACTTCATAAATGATGGGTGTTCCAATTCTATGGAAATCTAACTACTTTTTATGTACTTGTGTGTGCAGGCACATAGATTTATGACTCACTTCTAATGAACTGCATTGGGTTAAGTGTTGATGCCAGACTCTTTAATATGTATAGTACAGAATTTAGCATCTCCACAAACAGGACCTCCCAATCCTACTGTGCATGATCATGCAATCAAAGCATTTACTCTGGAAGTGCCATGAAGGAAGGCATGAAGGAATCTGTCCTAAATAAAGGTAATTGTTCTAACAAGGCTAATGTCTTCGCCCTGTGAAGCTGCATTCTAGTTTTAAGGTGTGATCTTTGATTTTCATTAAAAGACACAATCATTCTTAAAGCAAGAAAATACATTTTTAATATTCCTGACTTGTTTACCACAGTGGTGATATTTTCTTGAAAGTAATCTCTAATCTGATTCAGCTGGCCTCTCCTGCTACATTACAGAAGCTCTGACTCACTATTTTGCATATGGTGATTTGGTTTTCAGGCCACCAGCATGCAGATATGTTTTCCAACACTGCTGAATAAAAATCTTTCCTTTTCATTGTGAATTTAAGTAAACAGATTCAATTTTGATGTCTTGTTGAGTAGGCAGAGCAATGGCTAAAACAGAGCTCAACTACTGCAGTTTGCTCTACTTTAATACACTCCCCAATATTGATGGATGTCTCTCATTAAAGAGTGAATTGTAAATCATCATGACACCATTCATACTTTATCTTGAGAGGTGAGGACTGTCTTGGTTTTTGTATAGTCAGATAGGGTGAGGGTGAGATAGCAGTCAATCATGATGCCTGAATGCCTGCCCTGATAAAAGAGCTGACAGAGAGGCTGACAAAAGCTAAAACCCTGTAGGGACAAGACAAAAGAGCAGAAGACTCTAAATTCATGTGCCGTTCCTATAAAGGATTGTAATGGGAAACAAAAATTAAACAGTTACCAGGAAAAGTTTGGACTCAAATGATAATTGAGGAAAGATACTGAAGAGAGGGATAGATGGGTGCTTTTTTCCATTTCAATTTGGCTCTGAAACTGGCAGCGTATTGCCTAGATTTCTGTGTGATATATATTTTTATACATCAGTTCTTTCCAGTCCTCAAAACAGACTGGCTAAGAGGAGTGTGATATTCTAGCGATATCAGAATTACCGCTTCACCGGTTGTATTACTCCGCTTGTGGTATTTCTCACAGCGAGTGTCATGGCGGAAATCCAAATCCACAATAATTTTATAAATAATGCTGTTTTTGTGTCATGGAATGTAGTTTTAAGAGTTTTTTAGGTGAATGTATTTGTTTAAACTTCAAATATGCAATTTGTTAATAAAGAATGTTTATTTGAAAATTTGCTTCAATATTTTCTGAGATGTGAGCTCCAGGGTGTTAGCGGCCGTTCAGTGCTCATGAACCCGCCGAGAGCAACCTTACCTCGGCCAGATCTTCTGGAATTTGCCACTGGCTCTGATGTTTCTATAGTGGTTAAACATGAGATATTAATTTTAGGTAAATCTAACAGGCAGTCTTTGCTCTCATTTATCTATCATTTGTTCCAGAGCAAATAGTTTTGGCTCAGGGCAAAATCTCATCATGTTACATTAATGTTGTATATCAAAGCGCTGCCTTTGTACTTTTGACCTAGCAACTTTTATGATGGCTCTTGTTCTTATTATATATCATTATTCAATTAAAAAAAAAATAGAATATTTTATATAATTAATAGTAGTATTTATAAATATTATTCAGTATTTGGGAAACAGTGTGTTTATAATGATGATTTTAGTTACATTGTTTCAGTTAGATGGCGACAAGAGACTGTTTTTATGAGTGAGCAGCAGTAAAGACTTTTATTTTAAAGCAGGGTTGTAAAAAAGCAAGTTATTTTTACTTTCAACAACACATTGTAAAACGCAGCCAACAAATGCACTGAGCAGCGCTGTCATCGGAAATCACCATTAAGAGATGAAAGGACAGTATGACAAAGATATCGCTTCAAACTAGGGCTTCACGATTAATAAAAGGTGACTGTCATAGGCATTTTGTCAGTAAAGCTGGTTGCGTAATTGGTAGTAAATTTCCAGCACATGCTTTCAGATGTAGCAGCATTTACTTCACTGACAAGCTACGCTATATTGCGTTCATTATCGCAGGTGATTTAATCGCACGATTATGAAATCAAAAGAAATTGTTCCACAATAATCACAGTTGTTTGCGTAGCTTCTCAGCGAACAATGGCTCTGTGTAGTAAATGTTGCTACATCTGAAAACACGTGAAAATACCACATTTAACAACCTGTTTTTACTCCAAACTCACTTAATTACATCAGTTGAGTGTTTGAAATAAATCCTTCTGTGAGATGATGTGGCTTTTTACACAGAATAAACATGTATTTATTGAAAAAAAATTTGCCTCTGGCCTTTGGATGGAGATTTACTACTGATCACAGAACCATGCTTCACTGACAAGATGCGCATGACAATTGAAGTTTTTGCTTAAAGGAAAAGTCCACCTCCAAAAAAACAATTTACAGACAATATACTCACTCCCTTGTCATCCAAGATGTTCATGCCTTTCTTTTTTCAGTCGTAAACAAATTATGTTTTTTGAGGAAAATATTTCAGGAGTTTTCTCCACATAATGGACTGATGTGGTGCCCCTGAGTTTGAACTTCTAAAATGCAGTTTAAATGCGGCTTCAAACGATCCCAAATGTGGTTGTAAATGATCCCATCCGAAGAAGAAGGGTCTTATCTAGCGAAACGATTGGTTATTTTCATAAAAATAATAAGATTTATGTAATTTTTAACGTCAAACGCTCGTCTTTTCTTGCTCTTCCCGACCTCCGTTTTCTTTCGGTCCATGACAGTTAGGGTATGTTGAAAAACTCCCATCTCATGTACTCCCACAACTTCAAAATCGTCCTACATCACCGTTTTACCTTTTTTGTTGAGGGTGTTTGATCTTCTTTGCATGTTCACTTTGCAAAAACTGGGTCGGTACTTTTGCTGCAATGTAGGATTATTTTGAAATTATTTTTGAAGTTGAGGGAGAAAATATTTTTCAACATACCCTAACTGTCTTGTACCAGAATACATAGAGTTCAGGGAGAGCAAGACAAGACGAGCATTTGAGAATAAAAAGTATTTAAATTGTATATTTTTTAATGAAAATAACCAATCGTTTCGCTAGATAAGACCCTTCCTCGGCTGGGATCATTTGAAGCCGCATTTAACCTGCATTTTGGAAGTTTAAACTCAGGGCACCATATCAGTCCATTATAAGGAGAAAAATCCCGAAATGTTTTTCTCAAAAAAACACAATTTCTTTACGAATGAAGAAAGAAAGACATGAACACCTTGGATGACAAGGGGGTGAGAACAGTATCTGTAAATTGTTGTTCTGGAAGTGGACTTCTTTAATCGCAATTTATTGTGCAGCCCTACTTCAAACTAATGTTTTATTGTGAATATGAGATTAAGCTGAAGAATGAATGCTGTTTCAGATGCAGAAGTAATTACACTCCGTCCATCTCTTTCTCATAATACTCTACATAATACAGTGAGCTTTTAACACAGTAATGCAATAAGCTTACAATGAAGCAACTTGTTATGCGTTGTGAAGTGAAATTTTCAAATTAGTAACAGAGGCTTGGGCTCAGCTGTTAAACTGTCAAACTGAGATTTAAATTTGTGGGGGGGAAAAAAGAAGTTCTGCACAAATGAGGGTTTTTAAAGACACTCCGTTGTTGTTTCTTATGCATTTACACACTTGTTCTGTCGAACTGTTGTATAAACGCAACATCACACTCGTAGCCATGCAATATGGTTGTATATCGGCACGCTGTGATTACCTACGGCAACTTTTACCAAGTCATTATTTACACAACGAACATAAAAGGCATTTCAGAGCAACCAATAAAGTGAACAATACAAGAAATAAGCATCTCCATCTTCAGTGGAAGAAATCCACCTCGATGAATCCCCATAATGCACTGCTGTCAGCATGAGTTATCTCAAAGTGCATACCTGCATCACTCCCACCACACAAAAATATACAACCAACTCCCATTCAACGATGGTCAGAAACACCCACGACCCTAACCATGAGCCCTAACCATTTACTCCTACATCAGAGAACGGCCATAAAATACCAAATGCAATCTCACGTCAACACAAAATGAAACTGAAAACATAAACCCTGTAAAACAGCTCAGTTTTTTTTTATGGGAGGCAATGTCTAAGCTAACCAATCTCAGCTCTGATGGCCGGGCCCTGCTGTAGCTCTTCATCTGAAGCCTGACTTATAACATATGCTGCAGTTTCCGATTTGAAAAGGGACGCTGGCAGAAAGGTTGGAAACTTGACAGGAGCTCGTCCACACATGCCAGGAGGGCAGAGCGATAGTAACGGATTTCCATTCCCTGTCCCATTCTAGAGTGTTGCCGGTGCTGATAGTGAAAATGGTGCAACATTGGCACGCGGGTGCACGATGCGTGCCAGGAAAGGACAACAGGAAGGAAGTCTGGCAATGGATAGGAGTGAGGGGGGAATCGAGGGACAGGGCCAGGCAGAGAGGGCATCAGGGAAAGGAGAACGAGCGAGAGCCACGGGGCGCTTGGTGACTCAGACATGACATGGAGAGAGACAGAGAGGCACTGTGACATACTCTACTTGTTATCAGAACACAGAGCTCTTTACACTCTAATAGTGTAAAACAGCCATGCATGAAACTCAAGACATGGAAGTGTTAGCGCTGTTTGCTAAGGAAAGAATCTCTGATCGTGCACACACTACCAGTTTCAGGACTGACAAGTGCATTTAAATGCAGGAGTGAGTCTGTTAAATTATCGTTTCATGCGTGTACGAAACAGCATGGGGTCTTGCAGGAGTGAATAAGAATTTAGCCATTTGGTATTTGCCATTTTTTGGCTAAAGACTCTTTTTGTTCGTCGATTTTAATCAAACTACCGCTGATAGACATGCTGTTTTTTGTTTATGCTCGGGAGGCTGCTTTAGAGAGCGCCATCTTGCAGTGTTGCCATGTCCTCATATTTACAAGCACTGGGCACTTTATGGAGTTAATGAAGTGGTCTGTTGCAGATACGAGATATAAGATTTTAATGCTATTACAGAAGATAAAGCATTTGGGTGTTTTAGTGTCTCTTGTGCTTGTCCTTGTTTGTAGCTTCTTTTCTATGAAGATCTGGCAACACTTACACTTTACCGCAGGGCTTGTGAGCGCTTGTGAGGGCTTGTGAGACTGTTTATGCTTAGGGTTAAAGTTTTGTAAAATCTTTAGTCTGAAATCAAATCAAATTTTAATCAATGGCTTAAAAAAAAAAAAAAAAAAAAAAAAAATCATGGAAAGAGGGTTGACAAAATAAGATTAACCCCTTCTGACCAAACAAAATATGCAATGTAATGAAAGAAAATATAGCAGTAGTAAAAAAGCATCATTATGCTCAAATAATAGCTTTGTAGGACTATCTATATTTAATTATTTGGATAATTAAACAACAACAGCAACAATTCTGTTAAATCTGATTTGGGTGCATTGAACTAAATGAAAATAATATATTTATATGTAATATTAATATATTTTCTGTCCAATTTTATTGTTTTACTTTCAGTAAATGTGTGGTTATTTTATTGTCTTGTATTTTTTAAATAATTAACATTAAAATTATTGAGTTAAATTAAAAGTCTTACAAATGTATTTTATATTATTTAATAAAATAATAAATAATTATTAAAAAGCATTTTTTGTTTCAGTTTTTGCCCAAGTGCATCCCAGAATTTTCGGTTTCAGATTAGGCCCAGAATTTTCCTTTCGGTGCATCCCTAATAATAAAACATTAAACATTATAAAATAATATTTAAAAATTATACACAAATAAAAAAGTAAAACATAATAACAATATCAGCAGCAACAACAACAGCAACAAAAAAATAGTAACCGTATGTAAAATAGTAAGTATTGTCGTCATGTGACACTCATTACAAAAGTTAATTATGCATGTTTGAGTGAGTAGTATTTTTATTAGGAGTCCAAAAAAAAAATGCACTAAGGAAACTGGCTGATATTATTTGACAATGCATCATGGGAATCTGCCTATCAGAATATTTAATATTTTTTTATAATCTTCGTTCAAAGGCAATATGCACATTTAATGCTGTTCTTAATATACTTTATCTTTCACAATAAACAAGTTGTTGCTGAGTAAACACAGAGTCAATTTCCATGCTAATTTTGTCCTTCTGTTGCAGGCCAAAAATTGTGGTCACTGGGGCATTCTGACCGATTTGGATATCTTCTTTTTGGGTGACTGTAATGTACCTAAAGCAATATCAGATAACAAATTCAGCAATACTGAGCTCATCTAAACCCAACACTTGACGGAAATGAGATAAGGCAAAAAAATTAAATGAGAAAATGCAAAGGTGAATAGCTTGACGGAAAAGCAGGACTTGACTTATCACATCAATATGAGTGAAATGAAACCAGCAGTCGATGACCGTTATTTGCCACCAGGGGAGGCCGACTGTCACGGGCACAAGACATCAAATTCAGCATAACAAATAGCCAAGCAAGTGAAATATTAGCATTATGACTTACAAACTATTTTTGCAAAACTCGTGAATTGAAGAAGTACATACTTCAGCCTTAGGTGCGACTCCAGAAACTGCCCAATATATATAACACTTGTTCTATTTACAGTGTGTGGTGAGTAAAGCCAGTATGGTTTTCTTCCCGATTACTCCCCTAACTTCAGATGCACCAAGTGTGGATGGCTCTAGTGGGCATTTGCGGCTGGGAAGGCCCATGTGGCGGCACAGAATGCAGGATTATAACCCAACTGATAGCAACATGCAAAACAGGGATTAAATTTACAATCCCCACAGTGTCAAGATCCCAGTGGCATTTGTCTACACTGCTAATCTTTGATAGACATTCTAGACAGGATCAACAAATGGAAAGCAGATACACTGCTACTACATCAGCCAACAGAACAGACTACAGAATGATATTTAATTTACACTCAATGCATTTAACTACAATACTACACATATGCTACATTGTCTGAACTTCCTACAAACCTCTAACTACAGAGTCTTAGCTCAGATTTAAAGCCAACAGCGTAAAACAGCCTGGTAGATAGATTGATCAGGCAGAATAAACCTGCTACGAAGGCAGTGTAAAAACTGTGAGCCAATAATGACTCTGTAATTGAGCTTTTTTCAGCTCATTGTATCTGTCAGGCGGCATCATTAACCTCCAAAATGGGCTGCAATAAGCCGTCACAATTAAGAGCTCAATTAATGAATAAATGGATCAAAACAAATGCATTAAAGAAAGCAAACTAAAATTTGAGTGCAACCGCAGCTTGACCCATTCTTCAACAAGAAAAACACTTAAAGCTTTGCTTTGGTCTCAGTATATTGGCACAAATTAAATACTAGATTTAAATTAGACCTATTACGCCCCTTTTTTACAATACGTAACATAAGTCATTATGTGTCTTTTCGGCTCAAAATACCCCACAGATCATTTATTATATCATTTTGAAAAATCATTTTGAGTGGAAGCAGAAACATGCTGTTTATGTGCATGTCTCTTTTACTCTTTTGCAAATGAGCTGCTGCTCCCCACTTCCTTTTTCCAGAATAGAGCTGTGCCTTTACAGTCCGTATCTCAGATATTCTGCTGAAAAGACATCTGTTTGGTCTTGATTATCATGTCTATCGCATTGAAATGATGCGTTTTAAACCATATTAGTTTAAACTAAGTTCTCTTTCATGTCTTATTGCACTTGAACTGTCAAATACACATAAATTTATGTTAAAAACACACATGAGTTACATAAACAGTCGGTTATGTCTGTGAAGGTAAACATCTGGGACAGAAAGCGCATGTTTATATTAGATCTGTGTGGCGGCAGTGCAATATGCAGTAAATAAGTCAATAATTCCACTGCTCTCTTGTCTCCTCTGAGGCTGAGACTCTAAATAGTGTTCTGTGCTCATCTATGCAGCCGACGACACAACAGTTAGCATGATTTGCTCGAACTTCAGCCATGGCGTTAGAACTGGTACACTTGTTGTCACAAAATGACGGCGCTGTAGGTGGAAACGTGCAGATTAAGGGGTGGTAAAATTATAATAAGGTCTTACCAAAACAAAGCTATTTACCCGATTATAGCACCTAACCATGGAAAGTGTCAGATTTTATTGATATGTCTCCTTTAAACAAACATCTTCATGATACACAACAAAAATAATGGATAAAAACTCTGTACACTCTAAAAAATGCTGGTTTATTAATTTATTTTTTTAACCCAAATGCTGGGTTCAGCCCGTTGGGTCTTGTTATTGGGTTATTTTTAATATTTTCACCCAGGTGCTGGGTTATTATTTTTTTAACCCAAATGCTGGGTTCAACTTGTTGGGTCATTTGCAACTCAGCTGCTGGGTTGTTTAATGCTGGGCTATTTTTTTCTAACCAACCGCTGGGTTGAGACTGTCCCAGCTGCTGAGTTACAGTCAGTCAGAGCGTGGGCTTTTTGAGTCCTCTACAGGAGAGACCAGTTCTCAGCTCTGCTAATTTGGTGCACTTCTTCAGCGATATAAAGGTTTGTATACATTTGTATACATTTCATTGATAAAGTCTTTACTGTCTTTACTGTGTTGGGAATGGTATTATTTTACGTAACGCAACATAAGGACGAGATGTCAGTTGTTTCGCTGGATGGAAACGCCTTTTGCCTCGCATAAAATAAATGGATTTTATTTGTTATTGTACTGAATTTAATTTAATTTAATATTAAAATATGTTCTCTAATGTCAGGCATGACAATTAGCACTATTTCGGTAAAAAGCAATTAGACAATGGTTGAATACACTAAAATTAAAATGCTACTGTTAAATGTTACATTTTTGTCTGAAATGCTTGTTAAACGAGTTTAAATGTATGTAATATTGTAAACTATGCTGTATTCACCCAAATAAATTCAATTTGTCTTGTATTCTGTCCATGTGCTCTTGCTTAATAATAAATGTTCATCTTTTGATTATTGCTGTTGCCTCTAGTAATTCTGCAAGTTCCAGTCCATTTTAAGCTAGTGATATAATAATTTCTTAAAGGGGTCATCGGATGCCCATTTTCCACAAGTTGATATGATTTTTTAGGGTCTCAATGAAAAGTCTATAATATACTTTGGTTAAAAATTCTCAAAGGTTGTGTAAAACAACACCCTTTTAACCTTGTCAAAATGAGCTCTGCAAAAATCATCCCATTCTGGGGGGATTGTTCCTTTAAATGCAAATGCACGAATGATTTATGTGGATCGGGAGGTGCATTTCCTTCACAAACAAATGTAATCCACTGCATCTTCAGCGGCTCAGATGTCGGGAGTAAATGACGACCACTATTACATCCAGCAACACAACACCTCAATCGCTCAATTCTTGTCTAACTTACATCCCTGCTCTGGCATCGAAACAATGGAGGTTGGACTGTTACAGCTGATCTGAAGTAAGACGCTCATGTCAATCAATCATCATGGGAGCAGCCTCTGTCGGCGTGACGCCACACCGACAGGCAACTGAGAACGGCTCGATTTGAAAAA
>JAHKKF010532936.1:0-11638 GCA_019740295.1 Labeo calbasu
GTATGTCGAAAAACTCCCATCTCATGTTCTCCCTCAACTTCAAAATCATCCTATATCGCTGTTTTACCTTTTTTGTTAAGGGTGTTTGATCTTTTTTGAATGTTCACTTTGCAAAAACTGGGTCGGTACTTCTGCAGCTATGTAGGATGATTTTCAAATGATTTTTGAAGTTGAGGGAGAAAATACGATTGGAGTTCTTCAATATACCCTAACTGTCTTGAACTAGAATACACAGAGTTCAGGGAGAGCAAGACAAGATGAGCGTTTGAGTTTAAAAAGTATTTAATTTGTATTTTTTTAATGAAAAAAAACGTTCGTTTCGCTAGATAAGACCCTTCTTCCTCGGCTGGGATTGTTTACAACCGCATTTGGGATCGTTTGAAGCCACACTTAAACTACATTTTGGAAGTTCCAACTTGGGGCACCATAGAAGTCCATTATATGGAGAAAAATGCTGAAATGTTTTCCTCAAAAAACATAATTTCTCTACGACAGAAGAAAGAAAGACATGAACATTTCGGATGACAACGAGGTGAGTACACTATCTGTAATTTTTTGTTCTGGAAGTGGACTTTCTCTTATCTTTAATGTGAATCTCTACACCTGCAGTTCCTCTGCTATCACCTCTGTGAAATTAAAGGTGACCTGTTTTGCCCCTTTTTACAAGATGTAAAATAATTCTCTGATGTCCCCAGATTGTGTATGTGAAGTTTAAGCTCAAAATACCCTGCAGATAATTTTTTATAGCTTGTTAAAATGGCTACTTTTAGGGTTTGAGCCAAAACGCACCATTTTTGTGTTTGCCCCTTTAAATGCAGATGAACTGGTGCTCCCAGTGAAGAGGGCGGAGCTTCAAGAGCTCATTCTCCAGCAACACCAGTGCTGGCCTTTGCAAATAAACATTCCACTATTACTACAAGCCTGTTATCTTTACAGTAAACACACATGGTTTAAAAGTCAGTCATCTGATTGTACTGTGCATAATAAATGCGCATTTATGAATTACACAGACGAGGAGCATGGCGCAATAAAAATAACTCATGGTGCCATTGCGTGCTATTACAAACTTTATAAGCCCCACTTGTGATTATGAGCTTGACTAATTCCAGCGGTCGACTTCACATTGCTTTTTTATATGCCATTTTTAAGTACCACATTCCTGTTTATGATCATTCTAGTAGAACATGAAGGCTGCATTATTGAAAACAGGCAGAGACAATGGTAGCTTTAGCAACATTAGTCTATACAGAGTGTCAATAAGAAAGGCAATTTGGAAAACACGCGTGATGCTTGCTTTGTTTGGAGCTGACGTTCGTGCACAAAGTGTTGATTTTAATCCTTAAACATATAGTGGACTTTACTGATTTTCGCCAGGACATTTCCTTCGATAATATAATTTAACCACAGTGTCCTCAGCAACTCAGATGGAGGAAGTCTATGGAGACTCCTGTATTCATTGGTGCATCAGAAAACACGACACTTTCAATGCCTTTTTGGCGCTGACATTGTATATCTTCAGCAATGGCGGGCTGCTACTTCTCACTCAGGGCTGTGTTTATGTTAATAGGGCAGAGATCGTTACAAATGGGCAGGACTTTTTCCCTACAATGAAGTGTACGTAGGAAGAATCTGAAATTGCTTGTTCTGCAAGACTGTTTATGATTTATTGGGAAAAAAAATGAGTGGGTGGATTTTTACCATTATAGGCTGGTTGTTTTCACACACTGTGGCCACACAACTGTTCAAACACCTTATAAAAGTGATTTTTGGACATCTGACGTCATACATCAAATGCACTAAAAATCATGAAGATATGAAGAATAGTGAAATTAGTGAAGAGAAAATCAGTCGTTCACATTTGCTTTGATTTTAAGTCTAATGTAATGACATTCAGACATTAAGTGTCCAAATACTTTTGTGGGCCAGTGTACATTAGAAACATTTTTTGCTTACAATTAGAGTACAAAGCAATCTTTGAACATCTTCTGATGCTGTTCTCTGTAGATCAGATCATTTGATAGATTCAGGCTGCCTTTGCAGAGCTAAAGTCATTGACTGTGTCTAATTGGCTGCTCTGCTGACTGTGTCGGCCGCAGGGAACACGTCATGTCATGCAAGACGAACACAGATCTGGGATTTATTTTTTGGGTCCTTTATTGTCACCACCATAGTCATCATATCTGTCACACCAACCATCTGGAGCCCATCCAGACAATCTCTCTCTCTCTCTCTGACTCATTCATACAACATCACTCCTCTTCTTTTATTCTTAAAAGTGCCAAAATACTAGTAAAGTACCAACTAGGTAAAACTAGAAATGCTTATTATCAACTAGTTGGTAGGTTGTCAGATTGGTTTAGTCTTAGGATATAATTAGTCAGTGCACTTGATAAAACACATTTCTAAAGAATATATAAGCACTTAGTGCAGCCCTTTAATAAGGTAACAAGCAGTTATCCAATAATTAAAACTGATAACGTAAGCTTTTATTGAAAAAAAAAATCTTAAAATAAATATTCAAATACTAGGTGGGACAAAACGTCCTGGAGGCACAATGATGCACTTACCTGAGTACTTGGATTCTCTGAGCNTTATCAACTAGTTGGTAGGTTGTCAGATTGGTTTAGTCTTAGGATATAATTAGTCAGTGCACTTGATAAAACACATTTCTAAAGAATATATAAGCACTCAGTGCAGCCCTTTAATAAGGTAACAAGCAGTTATCCAATAATTAAAACTGATAACGTAAGCTTTTATTGAAAAAAAAAAATCTTAAAATAAATATTCAAATACTAGGTGGGACAAAACGTCCTGGAGGCACAATGATGCACTTACCTGAGTACTTGGATTCTCTGAGCAATCCCTGTTATCATTTCAAAAAAACATTACTGTTAGATTATAAATATTGCGTACATAGAAATACGTTACTCTGTAACATCTAATTTGTGGGATCCAACAGTGTAGGTATTTTTCAGTGTTTTGCAGTTATTTGTTAAAGCAGCCATCTGTCAGACTGCAGTTTTTTGACAGACACACAGGACTGAGCAGCACACTGAAATGAATAAGCAACAGACTCTAGAAAACACTGTCCTTTAATCTCACAAATAAACCTCACAAATAAATGGGAACATTGCTCGCAGTTGGGGATTTGAAGTCTGATAATGATTATCTTAGTGTTTCTGAATTATTTGAGAATTGGTTCTCTTTTTAAATACATCACCACAAAATATATTAAACCTAGGCTACTAGTTGGTATAAAATCATTCACTGCTCTTGACTGAATCACTTTTAGCCCTAATAAAGATTAATCTACATTTATTTATATTAATACATATGTTTGCTTAAAAGAATGAAGAATGTGGTAAACAATTTGTTATAAAGAATGCATAATAATAGCCTATATAAATATTGGTATTTAATTGAAAAGAGGACCATGTTCTTGTTTCTTTATGAGACGTGGTTTCATTTCATTTTAATAGGAAGGCATGTTGCGTGTCAGAGCAGTTAAATCTGTCTATCATGATAAAAGATTAATATCAAGCCTATACAATGAGTTTAGTAATTTTAGAGAAATGACTTACTGACTCATTCGATTTTAGCTGACTAAATCTACTGTAGATTTAGTCGACTGAAATCTTAGTTGACTAAAAATAGGCTAAAACTAAAACAATTCAGATGACTAAAATATGACTAAAACTAAAGGGCATTTTAGTCAAAAGACTATAAGACTAAATCAAAATTTGCTGTCAAAATTAACACTGGTCCTCAATCTGGCAACCCATGTGAGCATCCAGTCTGAGGAGGAGGGGATGGGAGAAGCTACATTGTTTAATAGGACTGCCTTTAATACAGAAAATTGCTTCATTTTAGCAAAGTACATTGTGCCTTGTTTTTTACGGACTTTTCTAAGGGTGTTGTTGAACAACAGTCAACTTGGCCCAACCGTAATACTAACTACATTTTTCAACTGTGAAAGCTCAACCTTTTTCATGAGAGTCTACCTTTTCCAGCATAAACAAGCAAATTTACAGTAGTGATGCCGCATGTTAAAGAAACATTATTTTGCACAAACAGCCTTGCAACCAAGCAGAGACTATAATGATTCTTTATGAAGTCTAGATCATTTCAGCAAGTTTATTCAGACAATTTTTTTTTAATATACTGGTTCCAAAACTGATAAACCTTTTCATCTGAATCTTCACTTTGCATGGCATTTCTTTTCCATTGACTTCCTTTTTGTTGTGCCATAAATATTTTGTTAAACATTACTGTTGAGCATTATTAAAGGAGAAGTCCACTTCCAGAACAACAATTTACAATTAATTTACTCACCCCCTTGTCATCCAAGATGTTCATGTCTTTCTGTCTTCAGTCGTAAAGAAATTATGTTTTTTGAGGAAAGCATTTCAGGATTTTTCTCCATATAATGGACTTCATTGGTGCCCCGAATTTGAACTTCCAAAATGTAGTTTAAATGCGGCTTCAAAGGGCTCTAAATGATCCCAACCGAGGAAGAAGGGTCTTATCTAGCAAAACGATCGGTTATTGTTTTCGAAAAATAAAAATTTGTATACTTTTTAAGCACAAAAGCTCGTGTAGCACAGGCTCTGGGATGCGCGTCTATGGGTCGTTCTTGAACGATTCGTTTATTTTGAATGAATCTTTAATGTGACTCGGGAAGAACGAGTCGTCTCGGGGGTGATTCGTTCAGTCGCGCATAAGCAACATCCTATTAGGTTCTGTACTGGAATTAGTTCACCTGTTTCAAGTCTGCGGGTTTTTCTAGTCGTTCGTCCATCTTATAGGGCTGTCACGTGATGCTGATTTTGCTAAAATGAACGAAATGACTCGAAAAAAGATTCGTTCATTTTGCTGACTCAAAGGTCCCAGTCAGTAAAATGATCCGAACTTCCCATCACTACTACGAATCATGTCTTCGAATCACCACAAGTTCATCGTCTGTGTACTCTGGATCAAAAAGGTAGAGTATGTTGAAAAAAAACGACATACTCTAGAAAAAACATGTTATTTTCTCTTACAACTTCACAATCGTCCGACATCGTTTTACCTTTTTGTTTGTGAACAGCGTTTGACTTTCTTGCACTTTCTTAGTCTTTGCATGTTCATTTTGTAAACACTGAGTCTGTGGTTCCGCCTACGTTCCGCATGACCGTGATTCAATAATATGTGAACGCGCATCCCAGAGCCTGTGCTACACAAGCTTTTGTGCTTAAAAAGTATACAAATTTTTATTTTCGAAAAAAAATGATCGTGAATGATCGTTTCGCTAGATAAGACCCTTCTTCCTTGGCTGGGATCGTTTAGAGCCCTTTGAAGAGGCATTTTTGGAAATTCACAGGGCACCAGTGAAGTCCATTATATGGAGAAAAATTCTGAAATGTTTTCCTCAAAAAACATAATTTCTTCATGACTGAAGACAGAAAGACATGAACATCTTGGATGACAAGGGTGTGAGTAAATTATTTGTGAATTGTTGTTCTGGAAGTGGACTTCTCTTTTAATATTTTTTTATTTATTTATAGTATTTAAAAGTTAATCATGCTGCAATATAAATAATGATGTTGTTAAATCATATAATCTGATACTTATATAATGTAAAACATATTGCCCCCTTAGTAGCTACTTTTTGTTAAGAACTTGCCGTAATACTTCTTTTAAGGAGTATCTTGGCTTTGATTAGAAGCTTTCCAGCTTTGGCTAAACGTTGCTCTTCAGTTTCTCCACCTGTTTTCAGTAGGTGAGATTTGGCTGAGTGAGCGCTGTATCGTGGGAAAGTCTAGTTAACTTGGTGCCAACTTTTGAAATCCTCTTAATGTCAGTGAGAAACAGAGTAACTTTAACAGAGTTTAACAGGATGTACTTTCACACGGGACAGTAACAGACTTGAGTCTTTAAAGTGATACTTATACTGTCCCGTCTATTAGCATATTAGCATCAGTGGTATTATGGTTTAAGTCTTGGTGATGAGCTGGGTGGATTTCCCTTCATCCTCCTAAGGTGCGACTATTTTGAGTTAAAGACTCGTCTTATCACGTCAGATTTCACATGACCACAGGCACCACGGATAGATGGGTGTTACATGTTGAGGTTGGCACAAATTAGATTCTATTTCAAATAAACTGTTCTTTTGAACTTTCTATTCAGCAAAGAATCCTGAAAAAAGTTTATTGGTTTCCAGAAAAATAAGTAGCACAACAGTTTTCAGCATCATTGGTTATAATAAGAAATGTTTGTTGAGCAACAAATATTATTTTGTCTATGATTTTCACTACTGAATTACAGTAATAAAAGTTTTTTATTAATTACAGTCATAGGAATTTATTTTTTTTTGCATTACAGTGACATTACTGCGGGAAAATGTGCTTAACTGACAGAATGATGCAGCAATACTTAATCTTAAACTTCTTAAAATTAATTTAATTTTCTTTATGCAAAATATATTTTATTTTTTTAAGTTTTGGGATGAAATAAAACCTTGGTATGTTTTTTTATGAGACTGGCCTTTTAAGCAACATCATATATTTGTTGTGTGTGTGTGTGTCCATTGTAAATTCCCTGCTGTGTGTGTAACTTCAAGCACATTGGGATTAGATTTTAACAAGCCTTTTTCAATTCCAATCATCATACGTTACTAAGAGTCTGATGTCAGAACAGTTCCAGATTGGCCTGAAAATCGCCCCACTTTAGTTTTCTTCAGTAGCGTAGTTTGCAAGGGTTCAAGAACGCATACTGCACGCACTCTTATAGGTTAATGTGTGCATGGGGTTTCTCTCTGCATTTTTTGTGTGTGTTTGTAGGTATGTGGTTTAGTGTTGTGCTTTTATTTGAGTGTGTGTGTTGTTTCTCAGCATCTCTGTTCAGCAGTGTGTGTGTGTGTGTATGGTCTGGTCTGCACATGCTTCATTTAGACATCAAAGAGCGCTGCTGATGATTTTGCCTTACAATCCCCCCCCTCCTCCATCTGTACAAACAAACCCCGACGGCTCGGCCCAGCCCGAGACGTGTCAGGTGATCACGCACGTGAGCGACGGGAATCAATACGCCTCCCGCGTTTATACGGCTAAAAACCCTTTTAGCATCTCTTTTATGTAGTTTCTGAAGCGCGTTCTGATTTTCAAGGGATTTAGAGGTGCTTTTTAAGAGCCGGCCTGAGTCTCGTCAAATTAAAACCTCTCTCCGAGAAGAATTCTCAGCCTTTTTATCTATCAAATACAAACATTTACGATATGCAAGGCAAATGGTACAACATAAAACTCAACCCCTTAGTGGTTTATTTTATTGCCCTTCTCTTCTTTTCTTTCACCCAACAGTCTATAAGACAAATCAATAAGTCCTGAATAAAGGATTATATTTGTGAAAACCTTCAGAGATTGCTTCAGAGATTGCTGCCCCTCCCAACACAAACACACACAATGGGAAACATACAATGGTTTGTTATGGCGTTAATGAATTTGTGTGTGACCCTGTCATTGTTTCTTGCCACTCAGTGACATGAAATATTTCAGAAAGGAAAAAAATATCTGTCATCACTGTTTTTTGAATATGGCCCCTACACATTTACATGAATGCATTTGGCAGATACTTTAATCTAAAGGGACTTACATTGCATTGAAAGTATGCATGTTATCTGTTGTTGGGAGTCAAACCCATAACCTTGGTGTTGTTAGTGCCATGCTCTACTGTTTGTGCTACAGAAGTATTATTACTCAGGTGGAGTATGGAGTATGGAGGTAGAGTATCATTCCAGTACAATTTTGTGCCTGACTAGTCAGAAAAATGTAATGTTTATTGAGAGAACAAGAGGTCCCAGTACCGAACCTTGAGGTACACCAGGGCTGGTTTCACTTGTGTGATTAGCTGTGATCAGTATGTAGTGTTGAAGACTGTGCTGCTGCTCTTGCAAACATTTTGAATGCTCCAACTGGTTTTAGAATACAACCTGATCTCATGATGAAAATGTACCTGTGGGAACTTTTTCGCAAGGTGCGAAATACATACAAATAAGCACATATCACTGCAGTTTCCAACATAAACACTAGAGGCGGTAAACAGCGAGCACTTGCAATCATTTGCGCACACAATTATAATTACATATATAATTACTACCACCCTAGTATTGGTAGGTTTAGGGTTAGATGTGTGTAGCGATTTCAACAAGAGGGGGTAAGAATTAGGCAGGGGGTCGAAAATGGACACAGTACCGGATGTAACAAGCTTGCTCAGTAGCTCAGCCAGCACAGAATTGGACTTTGGGTACGAATCCCATTAAAACTCACGATGAAAGAACTGAAAGATGAGAGTCCAAAAAACAAGCTAAAATGGCATGCTTGCAATTGTGTGTTTACGTCACATTCGCTTTTGTCCATACTATCAGGTAGGTTTAGGTGTAATGCAGATGGTACGTTATTTTAAAACGTCGCAGAGCATGAGATTTATAGCGCCACTTATTGAACATTTCAAGCCAGAACTTGAACCAGAACGTACAAAACCAACGTCAAATAAAATTTACTAAATGTGCGTTCATTTGTTCAGGGGGAAAAAAACACTTTTAGCGCCACCACTCAGTGGACATTTCTGTTGGAAACTACATGATATGTACTTATCTATTTCTAGATGCAAACTGTGTGAGCAAATGAAACTATCTGTTCTATGCATTCTGAGTCTGTCTCTTAAAGCCAAATGCATGTCATTTATTTACGTAAGCACAGACATCTGTTTCTATGCTTCAATAATGTAACAGCCTGATTAATAAAAAGTTCTAATAAATTCAAAGTACATTTTTATTTCTCTGGAGTGGGTTCCCCTCTGTCGAAGGCTAAGCCGCTGGTTTTGTCTAGGGTGGGATTCTCTGCTCCAGCGGTGTGGTACACAGGCCCTAGGCGGGATGAAGAGCGTTTAGATGGCTTTTGGCTGCCCGTGTGCTGCTGGTCTATCAGAGCAAGAGTGGAAGCCCTTAGGGAGAGCTCGGGATCAAATGCTACTGATTTCCCAGACAGAGGGGGAGGATCAGCCACTAACCCACATGTGTGTGTGTGTGTGGTAGTGGGACTTACATATCACTAATGGCTCAAGGTCAGACTACTTAAACACTGTGTTAGGAGACTAACTGAAAGGTATCGCATGCTGTCTTTCTCTCTCTCTCTCTCTCTCAGCGGTTTTAACTGTTTTCACTTGACTTTAAGTTAGAAGTTCAGGAGCACTTTCTCATTTCTCTTGTTAAGCAACTAAATTAGGTGTGATATAGGAGGATTTTTTTAGCAACAAAAGTGTAAAGCGGGTCATAATTTTATCCACTGGAATTATTAGATGGTGAAAAGTAGATGGTTGATGGGGAAGGGTTCAAAAAGCAGTTTATCACATTTTGATGAATGATTACAAACAGTTTTGTCTTCTACTTCTAAATCACTTCTAAAGTGATTCAAATTGCATTAAAAGTTTACAGTTTAATCAGTTCTTGCAAATTTGCAAAACACTAACACTGACACTAACACTTTTAGTGAACTAATTTACCTTACCTGTAATCATAGCTTATATTTCAAATATTAATAAATAAATTTCAGTATAAATATATATATTTTTATTAATTGATTTTCCCAGTAATATATTGCTGGGAGGGTATTTTTCTGTATGTTTAGTGTCTGGAGGAAATTACTGGTTTGCTGTCAGAACAAATTTGTTCACAAATGTGCTTTTCCGATTTTTCATCTCTTATTTTTGTCCTAAACAGTTATGCTCTCTGTTTGATCTCCGCTCATTGGGCAAATATAGAGTTTCTGTCCAAACTGGTTTTGATTTACAATCGTGAAATGACTTGCAGAGCAGCTCTGTTATACAGGAAGCTTGCAGGTCCTTAAGCATGGGAGATGGGAAAAGTCAACTTTTGCGCAAAGAAAAATCAAATTTAAAGTTGAAAGCGATTGCGACGTGTGACACTGGGTGCTCTTGACCCATTTGGAGAACTTGTGGACCAGAACTGTGCAGTCATTACAAGTGCATCAATGTGCAGCGGTAGAGCACATCACCCGCTCTTTAAACGCTTTTGAAGCAGTAGAAAGTCAAATCTATGCAAAGTAGAATTACACCCAGCCAGAGAAAGACTGAACCTCAGCGCTTTGAAGTGTGAGAAGGATAGAGATGTTCTGCGGTCTGTTCAAAGCCATCACGCCATTCTGTTCCGGAGCGTTCTGCAGAACGACTACATCACTGAACTCTGTTTTAGAGAAGATTTACGGAGGATCTGGAAAGATGATGAGCAGAGAAGCTCTGCCTCGTCTAAAATGAAGGCGAGATGAAACAGGCCCAGATATTAAATATACATGCCGGCGTAGAAAGGTGTCCTGGATTTCTGCTCATTTTGTCGTGTTTGTAGATCTGAAAGGTTACGAGTGAACATGAGGAAGCAAGACTCTCGCTCTTTCTCCTCTTCCTGACATGCTGTTTGATCTACGATAATTGTGAACCGACAGAATTTTGGTGCATCAGATGGTCGGCACTCATGTGTGATTGTGAAAAGTACACACTGCATATTCAAACTACTTTTATATGTGATAGCAGGAATGATTTGAAAAGCGTTTCACAGTTTTGTACAAAAAAAAGCAGCACAGCTTTCAACATTGGTAATCAGAAACGTTTCTTGAGCATCAAATTGATTTCTGACACTGAAGACGAGTAATGATGCTGAAAATTCAGTTTTAAAGAATAAATATATGCATTATATAATATATTCACATAAACAGTTATTTTATACTAAAGTCATATTTCATAATGTTTGTTTTTACTGTGTTTTTGATCAAACAAATGCAGCCCTGTAGCATAAGAGGATTATTTTATAGACATTAAAAAATATCACATAGGTAGTGTTTTGAACAAAAACAATGGGTTACACATTTTTTTAAGTGTTGTTTTTGTTGTTACAGTGTAATTAAATAAATGCTGCATGATATTACTTAACATGTATGTTTGCTATAGAGTCATGGTTAGGGTTTAGGGCATGCGAAAGTTTGGGAACCCCTTGCAGAATCTGTGAAAATGTGAATAATTTTAACAAAAAGAAAAAAACAGAGATCATACAAAATGCATGTTATGTTTTATTTAGTACTGACCTGAGTATGATCTTTTACATAAAAGATGTTTACATATAGCCCACAAAAAACAGCTAAAATTATTCTTCAAAAGTTTGGGAACCCTTCGTTCTTAATACTGTGTGTGGTTACCTGGATGATCTATTACTGTTTTTTTGTTGCGGTTGTTCATGAGTCCTTTGTTTGTTTTGAGCAGTTAAACTGAGCACTGTTCTTCAGAAAAATCCTCCAGGTCCTGCAGATTCTCCAGTTTTCCAGCATATTTGAACTCTTTCCAGCAGTGACTGTATGATTTTGAGATCCATCTTTTCACACTGAGGACATTTGATAGACTCAAAAAAGGTTCAAACATTTACTGATGCTCCAGAAGGAAACACAATGCATTAAGAGCTGGGGGGTGAAAACTTTTGAACAGGATGAAGAGGTCCAAATTTTTTGTTTTGTTGAAATATTTATTTTTTTATCCATTTAGTACTGTCCTTCGGAAGCAACAGAAGATACTTGCATGTTTCCCGGAAGACAAATTAAGTACAATT